>BTRK01000004.1:45676689-45952893 GCA_036245805.1 Pristionchus mayeri | reverse complement strand
GTAGGGGGAGATTACGATATCTTCGCGTTGTGCGGATTGATTCCTCTAATCGATTTATGTGCTTCGATATTTTATTTTATTCATGTGTACACACCAATACGCACAGTTAAGGAAAGTGAAGGTAAGATAGGTCGATGTGTGATTCAAACTAATTTTGTTCTTTGATTTTGCGTCGGCAAGTTTTTTCTCCCATCACTTTTGTGTTGCGAGATGGATAGATTAATATAGTCTTAAATAGCCTTTTCTGGAGTATTCAACTCTAGCGTGAATACAATGAACAATAGTGGCATTATAAGCAAGCGGAATATACATAATGATCGTTTATTTTTCTCATTACAAGAATTCGGAGCCATTCAATCACCAGCCATTATTACAAAGGGATGGGACTTCGATTCACCAGGGGTAGCGATAATTGACTGCAGCACTAAAACTCCCTTTTTTCCTCTGAACTTCAGGAGAAGGGGAGAAGGAGGTTGACCATAGCATTTCTATACACGATTTTTATTTCGTGTATAGAAATGCTATCGTCAACCGAGAAATTCGACTACCGTAGCTTGCACCTGCACTCATCGATCTATAACTGGCCTCGCGTTACGGTAACCTCTGCCGTCAACGAATGATTCATCAATAACTAACATTATAATTACAGTAATCCCACCTCCCGGCAAATTCGCCGAGACCACTCCCGCTGCTGCTGTGGCGTCTCGAGTTTGCCGAGATTCTCTTGCCTATCGTAATTGAGATACTGTACGCCCTTTTCCAGGCTCAAAGAGTCAGGAATATGTTTATATTTGTAGTATACACATATCGTATACTGATTGAAGATACCACTTTCTTAACTTTGAGATATACAGAAACTCAATATCGGCTGCGCCAATTGTTTTCCTCCATTTTCATTAATCCTACATTTTATTGAAAAAAATATCACACGATTTCGCACACGTCACTCATCAGTGAGGAATCCTCAAGCATTATTAAATATAGTTCGCAATTCGGGTCGGCGTCTCTTCAGTTTCCACAGTCTCTCGATCGCTCGATTGGAAAGAGAGTATGCAGAATGAAGAGACTGTGGCTTCATTTCTCGAACTATAATACTAAATAACAGCTACGCTGAAAGTTACAGCTACGCTAAAAAGCAGGATCGAGAATGAATGTTTATGGCAGTGTAGAATCTCCAGTAATTGTAAAAAATTCTTACATACAATCTTTGTATCGTCTGTGAAACCCCAATCTCAATCAGGCGAAGAAAATTCTGAAATCCCACCTCTCCATAGGGGATCCATGAATAGCGAATGATGAGGCGAGAAATGCGGCTATCGTAGCTTGCACCTACAGACGAGTAATCGATAACTGGCTATTTATCACCGCTATCCAAGCCGTCATCGTTGATCAATTGCATAATGACATTATGAAAAAAGTAACCCACCTGGTTTAGAGCCATTTTCGCCGAGATACCATCCCGTGGCTGCTGCTGTGTCTCGAGCTCGCCGATGTTCGCCTGCAAATCGATTATTGATATTGCAGATTCGAACAGGAATATATTTAGTTTGCACAAGGATCTGATACTGATTGAAGGTAACACTTCATTCACTTTTTTTGCAACAAGAATCCACGAAGTTTCAAAAATATGTGACTGTCTTTACATTGTATTTTTCAGTAAAGTTGAAACTACAAGCATTGAAGTGAGAAAATAATATTGAAAATTCCCCTGAAGCATTCGCGCTTCGCCTAAAAGTTATATTAGTACGAAGAGTGAAATATCCCAATTTCTTGCTACTTCGAGACACTAAAAACAAACAATGTAAGTTTATGATAAAGAGGATCCGCGAAATACTGCACGCGCAAACTCTCTAGGCTGATGGAGAACAATAATAACCAAACTTCACCAGGTTCAAAAAGTTATTATTCCGCGCTTTTAAGTAAGTGTTGGATAATTAAATGGGTTCTTTGTGAGATTTCAGGATTTAATGGTTTTTGCATGAGTTCCTCGAATAGTGGAAGCTGGTGAAGAAGGCGAAAGAGGGGGAACGTTCTCGTTAAATTGAAAGAGCCTCAACGGAACCGTCCCCCTTCCTCATCTGATGGTATGAATGATGTCCAGTCAAGAGGGAGCTACTTCAGGGATGTCACTGCCCACGTCTGCAATATGAGATTAGACTCTCTTGGATCCACTCTATCACAGGTAAATTTGGCGTGTAAGTGACACTTCTTTTCATCATGCACCAATTGTGCCAGCATTGAAGTTGTCGTTTCTTCAAACCGAAATAACATCACTCATCAGAAGCGAGAGCGTGAGCGAGGCAGTACAGGCTGCTGCGAGGGGAGGGAAAGAAGAGCAACGTGGAAGCCATTGAACAGGACGTTTCAATTACTATTATTTCTTCACAGAACACTGCATCACTGTAAAAAATACGTAAATTGACCTTTTTGTTAAAAAAGTGTATATCACTAATTGATAACATGCGAGTTGTGATAAATTTTCGTATCATGTGTGAAACGCGAAAGTTATTTCGAAAGAAAGGAGAAATACTGGGTTCGTTTAAAAACCAATCATGTAGATGGCCAGTATGTACGAAATGTATAGTCACTGGCTCACCAATGTGTCCATTCTCCTTGCGAGGGTCATCTCTAGATTTCTCTTCAGAACGAAAAATGAGGAACGCGGATGAACACTTCTGGTACCTCCATACAAGTAGATATATGTAAGCCTCGATCGAACTTTTTGAAAACTCACCACTCTTCTTGGTTTCTAACTTTATTGAAACACGAGTCCTGATGAAAAAAGAGTTACTGGTGCACCAAAACAACTGACCTCATAACATTGTGCAGAAGTGATGTCAGTGGAATTGTATTACCCTTTACGGCTTTCCACCGGATAATGCTCATATTATTCATTTCTAAGAATTAATTATTCAGATTTTCAGATAAATCGAAATGGATCGTATTGTCGAAAATCGCACATCTCGCTATCAACTTTGCCATCTATACCATATGGCGATCCAAATCTCTGATAATTAGCTTTCTTATGTTGAGTTAAAATTCCTCGCATTATCGATATTACCATCGAACCCATCCCCTATCTATCATTCCTGAATAGAGAAATTTCCTGGACAAAAATTCGACACGTGTTTTTTTCTTTGCCAATATCGCACCCATACCATCGTTCTAATACCTTCATCCCTGATACCAACCTAGTGGAACACTAGTCATTAGTGTATCCACAAACCCAACACTTCACCTTCCTGCAGTGCTCAGCCGTCCCTCATGGCGATTCGCAGCCAGATTGGAGTGAGAACGATGAATAAGATAATGATGCAGATGTTGAGCCAGCTGAAAATAGGAGAAAGCTCGGAGAAAATATGAGGAAACATAATGCAAATATTTTTGATTTTGGAAGAACTTCGCGTGAAAAACTGAGCACGTCTCGCTCTAACTACTTTCATGAATCCGCAGAAACATACACAATCCGAGTGACCGGATAACGACACTAGTACAAATTCGATTAATTTTTTTTGGTTGAAAGAAGTAAAGTTGGCGTTATTGGCGATGCCGAGCTTCTTCTAGGCTAGTACTCATACTGAAACCCAAACTCACAGTTGCTATTTTCACAAATCTGAGCAAATAATAAATAAAACAAGACTACCGGAATTGGTTTGATCGGTGTGAGACAGCTCAGAAGGGCCTTTTTTGCGAGTCCATCACTATCATGAATACAACTAACCGCTATGCCATCATCAATCGGTGAAACAATCATAATTAGCGATTATTTTATCGTACAAAAACGGCATGTTATTATATTGAACTACTGTTGAAACGCGAGTAAAGCCGGAAAGACATTTTTTTTCAAAATGTTTAAGTGGGAATAAACGATGGACCAGTCATTGAAAATAATCAATTTCAGAGCATTTTAATTACTCCTGATACTTTTTTTTACCATGTATACAAGAAATTTTCCAACAAAACGAAATTTTCCAACAATAGAAATACTGATAACCTCGAACGCTGAATTAACACATAATTGTATCCTTACTAATCCATTTTTTTGTAGAATTGAAAGGATGGACGCTTATGGTACTGTACTGTACTGATTTTGTTAATTTCATTTTGGATTGTTAAGCCAATTCACATCAAAGACTTTTACTTGATGAGCTGATAGGTCACTCTCGCAGGAAAAATTCACAAGGCTTCGAAAGACTAATTTACTTCGGTGGGAACTATTTCTACTGTGAGAACATCAATCGTAGTACCGGTATTGGTGGGAATGCGAAGGAAATCGAATGCAAAAGATGGAATAAGTTTTATCATATGAGCGCAATTCGGCGGTAAGTCAGATGATAACGATGACGTCAAGCCTACTTTGATATAGCAAAGACGACGAT
Source organism: Pristionchus mayeri (assembly GCA_036245805.1). NCBI lineage: Eukaryota > Metazoa > Nematoda > Chromadorea > Rhabditida > Neodiplogasteridae > Pristionchus > Pristionchus mayeri. The sequence continues at coordinate 45,948,514 of BTRK01000004.1, read as the reverse complement.
ACGTCATAGTTCTCATAATATCAGGTTGTCTCAAAAGTTCCTTTCTTTTTTCATGAATGGACATTCTACTTCATATTGTTCTTCAAGTTTAACCAATCAACGTATGGTTTTTAGCAGTTGATGTGGGCATGCGTACTCTTTATAGCGAACATTACTTTAGGCTATACCGATCAGCAAGTTTAATACCCTTGAACACCAAATCCAACCGAGTCGAAAAACTTTTCGGTTATTTAAATGTTCATAGTTCCTTGCAGAATAGCAGCATGTGCAAATTTGACCTTCTACCGTAAAGAACGACACATAGGGATAGTATTGAGCGCAATGCCATTATTGTGCCACTTGATACCTAATTTAGGCAAGCATCGAATCTGCACATTGCAATATCTTGCATTTTTATTCAGAGATTATTGAGCGTTGTTCTTTACTCGGATAGAACAGAGCTCAGATCGCGCAATATTTGCAAATTACATACCATGGTTAAGTATAACAAACAAGTTAGTTGATGGTTCACCAATCTATTCGTGAGCAGTACACGTCCAAATCTTAGTACGGAAATTCATTGATCGAAAATAGCATTTCCAAAGACGTTTGAAGGCCGGTTTTATCGCTCTTATTTGTACAAGCTACTCTTGCTCTATCACCTATTAACTGAACAGAGTCTGTAAGCTACCGAGATCATAGGTACGTGTTCCAAAAAAACATACTGAAAATCGTCCTATTTTGGCTATCTTGGGATTTTGTTACTTTACTCGTTTCTAATGCAATCAGAAAGCGATTTGTACACAATTCAGAAATCTACTGGCAAGGTCTCATGTTACGAAGAAAACCAGGGCTCTCGATGTTCACATACAGAAACTTGAAAAATCAAAAGGAAAGAAACTTTTGAGACAACCTAATAGGTCCTGAAAGTACTCCTTCCTCTCCTTCCCCTCCCCGCCTCCAAACACCTCCTCCGATATTTACCCCCAGAGCGGTCTTTCTCTCCTCTCCCCTCAGTGCTCCTTCGTCTCTCATGGCGATTCGCAGCCAGATTGGAGCGAGAACGAGGAAGAATAATGCAGATTTTGAGCAAACTGGAATGGGAGAAGGCCGGGAGAAAATATGAGGAAAGACTATGTTTATAGTTGTATTTTTAGACAATTTGCGCGCTAAAACTGAACAAGTATCGCTCTAACTACTTTCATGAATCCGCAGAAACATAAACAATCCGAGTGACCGGATAACTACACTAGTACGAATTCGATTAATTTTTCGTTGAAAGAAGTTATTGGCGATGGCGAGCTTCTTCTAGGCTAGTACTCATACTGAAACCCAAACTCACAGTTGTTATTTTCACAAATCATCCAGACCTGATACAAACCTGATTCAAATAATAACAATTGTAAAAAAAAACATCGTGGAAATGCTTTGAACATCGCTGCGATCGTAAAAATATTTTCGTCGATTGAAAATTCAGAGCTATCAATGACCTCGAAATCTTCAGCTATTCAATAAATACTACAGCTGCGATCTCACGGGTCCTAAAACAATTTCGATATGTCTACAAAATTTCGTAAACTTAAGATTCGATCACAAAATTGAAAGAAATCTGCAAAAGATAACTTCCGAAAAGTAAATGCAGAAGCAACAACGATTAGTTGACCATTTTTTTACAAATTATTTTTCAAAACATGGCGATGCAACATCAAAAAGTTCTTAGAATTGGCAAAATCAATGTTTCTATTTCCACCAGGCATTTTATAGTTTCTCCAGGTTCGTATCTCCGCTTGCTTTTTCCTATTTCAATGATACTTGATGTTATTCCTCACAATAAAAATAAAATTGTTCAATTTCATAATGCCATAATTTACAGCTAAATTTATTTATAATTAAATTCACGGTTAGAGTGTTCCCAGCTTCACACACGATCTTTCTACGCATGTTGTCCATCAATATCACCGCGCGACCTCCATTCGTCTTGCAGTTACGATTTTCCATTAAAAATTGTATTTTCGATCAGAGAATTGGTAAATTTACAAATGTAAACCTTTCATCAAGTGACTAAAACTCCAACGACCTCTTTCGTTCGTCGATGGGCGTGGCGAACTGTTGGTCAGCTTATTCTTGTGACACCTCAATTACCTAATCCGAACAAAATCAGACTAACGAAATTGTACCGCCTCACAAAAAATAAACGGCAACACGAACTAAATTGTTAGTAACAATACCATGAGCACACCTTCTACCCATAAAATTAGAAAAAAAATTTTCATTCAAAACATCATTCGTCGTAAATTGACTTCACGCAAATTCATTTGCAAATCAAACCCTTATGATCCCTCAATTCACCTGGCGGTTCGCATCCCACTGCTAGAAACACTCAGTGGATCCCTATTCCACACATACGGTTCTATTTCTTACAAAATCTAATCCATCATAGTATTTTGATAATGTTAAATCAAACCCATTTTCAGGGATGTTGAATATACGCTGGAATCCTCTTCACCTAGACTAGCGTCGGCTTGAAGACAGGCGAGATGTCCGTCAAACTGAAGGGAATAATGTATTTAAATTTTTTCTATGATGAAGTAAAAACCTTCAATGAATTGTTGACTTTCGACACCTTGTGAATTCTGGGTTTGAATTGTCCATATTGGCCCAGGGATGTTGTTCATTCAGTTACTTTTCAATCTTCCTTCAAACTAGCGCAAATACTGTACTGTTCATATTTTCAGGCGTCGTATTCTCTTGATGTAAATTCTTGAATATGCGTACATCTCAGACTGGGGTTCTCGATCTGCGAACGTCCTTCGATTCCTCTTCGTTCGTTAATTACCACGTTCCGGCTCATTTGATATTCATTTTTTTATGTAATCGTCTGACTCTCCAATTCGCGTGCTCACTCGTTAATACAAGTGTGTTGATTTGCTCGCATAGCAAGCGAATTGTACGTATTGATTTTGTGCGCTATCTCGATGAGAATTGCACACTCAAACTCTCGGGGCTGATATGGTAAATTCGCAACGAGAATTCACGAGGTGTCCAAGTCAGAGAACACAGAATTCAGCGCACTTTAATTTGAACTCTTTTTACAGCCTCTATTAGTCCGCATAATCATCGAATCACAATACCCTCGTACCTCGTATATTATCAACGACTATCCATGATGTGAAAATTGATGAACAGGAAGGCGTTTCCGAGCAGATCTCCTGGTACTGTCAGGTCGGGTATCAATGTCTAGATTTATTTCTGCAATTTATGGAATATGATGATGAGCACCAATACGAGCTGGTCAGCAAAGAAGAGGTAGATTTGTAGTTTTCTTCAATCAAACAAAAACAATTGATTGCTCGCCCGCTATTTTTTAAGTTTCATTTCGAATATAAAGAACATCTACTATCGATACCGCCAATGAGCTATACCGCCAATGAGCTTAGGTGTGCGTGATCAAAATACCTAATATTACAAAAATCGAGATCTCAGCATTCCCCGAGTCAGTGGAGGAAGACGCGAACATTTTTTTCAAACCCATTTAAAATCGATCATACTATGGTTGTATGTTGACCCAGAGACAAGATTATGAAATAAGTAGACCATTTGTCCCAGAGCCGGCTTTTAGGATTTTTCCGGTTCTTGATCCGGCTATAACATATTTCAACTCCCAGTTGAGCTAAAGATATGGCACAGACACTAAAATGTTTGGGAAATTATTCTGAGCAACTTTCACGTTGACAACTTCCTACGAAAGTGAAAACTAAGAAAGTGGTGTTCGAAAATTCGACGCCCACGCGAGATTATAAATCATTTCAATATCAAGAAGGTGCGTTGCAGTGAATTTTATTGCGGAATATAAAAGACCAACTCACTAGGTGTCTAACATAAAAATATAAAGGGACATTGAGGGTGGTCTTTTTTCAATATCCGTGACCAAACATGGGGCACCGACGTGGGTGACCTTGAAATAATTTAGTTATGGCGTTCCATCTGCATAAATTCGCGGGATTCGATATGTTTCAAATGTTTGATAACTGAATACAACATAAACTACTGTGAAAATCCACATCTTCTTTCTTTCGAAAATTCCCATTTTCAGAACTCGGATTATTCACAAATTTTGACATTCAAAAGTTAATTTTTTCTAAAGAACGACCATTACCTATGAACAATTTTTGAAAAACAGTTTGTGATACACAGTATCCGACTAACATGGACCCCCATCTACTCCTTACAATGACGATATTTGTGCTTGAAAACAGCCGAATCGAAAGTTCAAAAAACGTAAAATTAAGTTTCATTTACATTTACGGGCGGATTGATCTAATTCGATAACTAATATCTATAACAGTCAAAATAATTAAGAATTAATGAACGTATTCACCAATTTCGCAGTATTATGAAATATGTGTAATCACAAAATTAAAAATGTTGATTATTTTTAAGTATCTTAAATTGCGTATTACAAAACGTTTTCAAACTGATACGGCCTGTAATTTATATATATTTATCAAATTCGATCAATCCGCGCGTAAATGTCACCGAAAGTTAATTTTTCATTTTTTGAACTTTCGATGCTGATGATTTCAAGCACAAATATCGTCATTGTAAGGAGTAGATGGGAGTCCATGTTGGTCGGATACTGTGTACCACAAACTGGTTTTCAAAAATTATCCATAGGTAGTGGTCGTTCACTAGAAAAACATAACTTTTGAATGTCAAAATTTGTGCATAATCCGAGTTCTGAAAATGGGAATTTTCGAAAGACAGAAGATGTGGATTTTCGCAGTAGTTTATGTTGTATTCGGTCATCAAACATTTGAAACATATCGAATCCCGCGAATTTATGCAGATGGAACGCCATAACTAAATTATTTCATGGGCACCCACGTCGGTTCCCCATGTTTGGTCACGGATATTGAAAAAAGACCACCCTCAATGTCCTTTTTTTATTTTTAGGTTAGACACCTAGTGAGTTGGTCTTTTATATTCCGCAATAAAATTCACTGCAACGCACCTTCTTGATATTGAAATGATTTATAATCTCGTGTGGGCGTCCAATTTTCAAACATCACTTTCTTAGTTTTCACTTTCGTAGGAAGTTGTCAACGTAAAAGTTGCTCAGAATAATTTTCCGAACATTTTAGTGTCTGTGCCATCGCTGTAGCTCAACTGGGAGTTGAAATATGGTATAGCCGTATCCAGAACCGGAAAAATCCTAAAAGCCGGCTCTGTGACAAATGGTCTACTTATTTCGTAATATTCTCTCTGGGTCAACATACAACCATAGTATGATCGATTTTAAATGGGTTTGAAAAAATTGTTCGCGAGTGGTCTGATTTTGCTTCACTGACTCGCGATACATGTGTTAAAAAGGAAATACCGTTAATGAACGCGTATAAAGAATTTTTCATGGAGTGATAATTCTAGTCATTCATAGTAAGTGACACATTGAAAACAACCAATTATAATGCAAATGGATAACCCCATGCAGAAGCCTGGAAAGCGTTGAACAATATTTGAATGATATGGGATGCATTTTAGAATATATTAGGTTGTTGCGAAAGTCTTGTCGCGTGCGTAACTTCACCGATTTCGCTTCTCTGGAATTTATATTGTCTGACCTCATAATATGTGTTGGGTACATACATGCGCACCATAGCCATGTATCAGGTTGTGAAAAAAGTAATTGTAGATTTTTAAATTTTAGATTCTGCAATACCCCTCTTTGGTTGCCGCCTGTATATCATATTGTTACTTGTGCTCGTTGAGTGTTTGGATACCCTTTCTATCGCGCCTAGGATCACACCTATCCAATTGTTATTGAGGTCACATTATGAAGCCAAAGCTACATCGACACAATGTTTTACTGAGTACGTTTCGGTCCAGCAATCCATGGAAAGCTAGGATACGGCAAATATTACGTCACATGCGAAAAGTAGGGCATACGGATATCACAATACAACATGTGAACCTGGTCCGCTCCGAATATCCTGTCAGAAAATACCCTCATTTTTTAACTTGACCCTACCGCACATCAACATAAACACTTATTTTTACCGTGCATCCGCAACTATTGATGCAATCATCTCAAATGTAGTGAAACGAAAAGCACTCTCCATGGTTAATTTAAAATTATATTTAGGTGGGAATATAATACTTCTGCCAAAACATGTAACATTCATCATCCCGACTATGACATTTGAACATCGAAATTCGTATATCACAAGTGTTCCATTTTCCATGGTTGATGAAAAGCCCTAACTTTTGTGGTGAACTGTTAAAGCTACTCTCTATGTATCAGTATACGACTGGGCTAAGCCATGGGATAACTCCCTTTTGAGGAAATGTATTCATTCACCGTATACCGGAAGTCGAAAATTTGAAAATATTGGCCTGTATTCATCAATACTGAAAATATATGTTTTCTACAAGAAGAGAGGGGATGAGTTCAAATGTTTCTCTGTGGTATGTAGCACCATAGCGTATCATGGAAGCGCACTTATCTAGAAACCAGTCTGATTGAACATGGAACCAGTAAACATTATCGCTTGATGCGTGTTTATTAGCTGAGGTATTAATTCAGAGATGTGTAAATCGTGCTATGTTGAGGCAGGAGCGGCATTATAACTATTTTTCGAAAGAACTGCACATGTACTTCTCACTACACTATATGAAAATGTACAGCCCTTTTCCCCCACAAAATACGATGGACGGGAAATATTTTTAGAAAAGAGTGAAAATATCACATTTGACAAAACTTGTATTTCCCGGGTGTCCTAAACGCATGAAGCGACTGGAGTACATAAATATATTGACCAAGTATACCCCTACTATATGCTATTTAGCCAGCTTGAGATCTTAAATGAAAAGAATTTTAGGCGTGGTTAAACTTCATGGTCCAAATCTACAATTACTTTTTTCACAGCCCATAGTTGACCCATAGTGAAGCCCCTATAGAAAACCTGAAAATTTCACGAATTTTATTTTGAGTGAAAATGTTATAAAAATATTTTCCAAATTTATCATATCCTAACAAAAAATTAGCGACTTTTGAAATATATCTTGTGAAATGATAATAGAGGAAGGGTTGCTTGTTCAGATAAGCCCAATACGCCTACCATTTAAGTCGACTACCAGCACTAATTTTACCAAATATGGTAGTTTTCGCCGTGAAAATTTGAGGATCTCTATTTTGAAAGGCGAATTTTGCCGGGGAAATATTCCACGAACACCAAACTCAAATAGTAAGTCTATCACCTCTTATGTATATCATCCTGATATACATTCCCAGGTCCATCGAAACGAAAATGAAACGATAAAACATGCATTCGAGAATTCTCGCCCAAGCTTGATTTCGAAATATGTAAAAAAATTCAGAAGGGCATTTGTGCCTGGCTATCTACTAATGAGCCATGGTAATGCCTGTGTCAAGAGGTTTATGAATATGTAATGCTTTTGGCCATATCACTCTTTTCCGAGTAGTATTACACGTAGAAACGAGCATGTTGGTGATACCAGTCGGCAGTGTTTCGTCTTGCACTGACAATGTGTTAATGATCCTTCAGCTGTGGAGTAAGGTGCGCTAGAAAGACTATCCAATACCTCATTGATAGTAATTAGTTACATGATATCGATAGCTGAAATAAGGACTATAGGCGCTACAATGTTCAAGCGCTATGACGCGACAAGACTTTCGCAACAACCTTATATCACGCCTCTCATGAGAGAATCGAGCTGGACGTGGGAATGGCGAAATTGGTTCTAACCGGTTTTGTCCATCCTAAGGCATGCCTGAGTGACCCCCGAAGTCTTATTGCGCAGACTTCATTTTGGAGCTTCCTACACCGGGTCGCAATTCGGCATCACTCACTTCAGGAGCCGATTTCTCGAAAACGGTGATAGATTGAGCAAAGTTGACCTCTGAGTGACCCGGACCCATTTTTTGAGCTCTATAGATCTATTTAAACCAATTTCTCTGAATCCGATTTGGAACAGTTGTACACTTCAGGGCATTTTCCTCAAAAATGTAGGTGCAGAAGCAGCTCAAATTTTCTAAGTTCATGCAGCTCAGTGAGACCTTTCAAATGAGTGGTTTGCCAATAAAATACGGGCACGCTGGTGAGAGTTTCTCCACTTTTACGTATTTCTATAATTTGAAGGCACTCATTCCTCGCCACACCGCGCGTTTTTGAGAGCGCAGAGTGAAATAATCCCATTGTCCATCACTCCCCCCATTGTTCTCACTCCTCCCTCATTCCCAAAAAGCGTGCGGTGTGCGATAAATGAGTGTCCTCAAATACTCGAAATACGTAAAAGGGGCGAAACTCTCACCAGTGTGCCCGTATTTTGTTGGCAAACCACTCATTTGAAAGCTCTCACTAAGCTGCATTCACTTAGGAAATTTGAGCTGCTTTTGCACCTACATTTTTGAGAAAAATTCCCTGATGTGTGCCACTGTTCAGAATCGTATTCAGAAAAATTGGTTTAGATAGATCGATAGAGCACAAAAAATGAGTCGGGGTCACTCAGAGTTCAATTTCGCTCAATCTATCACCGTTTTCGAGAAATCGGCCCTTGAAGTGAGTGGTGCCGAATTGCGACCCGGTGTAGGAAGCTCCAATATGAAGTCTGCCCAATAAAACACACATCTGAGAGAATCGAAATAAACTTGGCACAGGCCGAAAATTCGAATTGCTTCTGACTTCACGAATAGGTCGGCCTCGACGAGGGTAACCGACGAGCATCGCCAGAATTTCGATCCGCATCCGCGCGCGCGGCAGCGCGGATCATGCAAAACAATACATAATCCATGAAATTTTTTATATCGATCCCAATCGATGCGGCGGTAGGGGCGATGCATTCCTTGACTAATTCTTAGACTTTTTTACTCGTGGGAGTTTTTCGATCCAATTACTTCTAGCGCCGGAAATCGATAATCCCACTTTTATTTCGGACAAGAATGCAATTCCCCGGAAATTTTTCAAGAACCCGCAAAAATATTATTGCTGATATAGCTTCCTCTTGAGCCGATACATACTTTAGTAGAAAGGCGCGGTTTAACATTTTCTGGAAGGAAGTTAAAATAAATTATGAACGAATTATGGTGTAATTGTTGGGTTACTATAAGTGAGTGCAAAAGTCGGACGACTTTTCCCAATTGCTGTAACATGTGTTTAAAATCGATTTTAGACTATGTTACACCGATAGGGAAAGGTCGTCCGACTTTTGCACTCACTTACAGTAACCCAAAAATTACACCATAATTCGTTCATAATTGATTGTAACTTCCTTCCAGAAAATTTTAAATCGCGCCTTTCTACGAAAGTGTGTATCGGCTCAAGAGGAAGCTATATCAGCAATAATATTTTTGCGGGTTCTTGGAAAATTTCTGGGGAATTGCATTCTTGTCCGAAATAAGATGCATTCTCCTTGTTTACATTGTCTCCCAAACCAGAACGTGTGAATATGTGGAGGATGCGTAATTTGATCCCTTCTCCTACATTATGTGTAAGTTCCCTCCATGGTCGAGCACTCTTCGCCGCTCGTTTTCCATGAAGAAGAAAGAAGAAAAGCGTTGCCCACGGGTTTTGCGAAAGTTAATTATTTATTTATTTACAACTACAACGATACTAAATTGATCGATTGTGACTTCGTAGAAGATCAATAGTTGGTGAAACACGTAACGTATCGGCGTATTTCTTCCCCGAAAAATGGACTAAGTTCCCTTTAAAGGAGGAGTAAATGTAAAGGCGCTCCCAGTTGGAATATGTTTCACCTAGGGACGCACTCTCTTCAAGTCGCGTGCTATCTCGCCCTTTCCCTGAGCTTTCCCTGAACTGGCCCCCAGCCAACTAGCTACAACTCTGTTCGGTATGGGTATATCAATGCGCAAATTTCGGAGCTTATTATCGTTGTGCAGCTCTATGCTGTGCATATGATAGCTTCAACAATTGAGTTTTGAGTTTACTCCTCCTTTAATTTGCTGTTTGTATTAATGACGGATCAAAAAATATACAACATGAGAATTATGTGCGGTGGCTGCAGCAGCCGCAGGCGACAGCAAACTCCTAGCAGCTGATCATATCGTTTTAGTCAGATAAAAATATGACTGTTAGAGAATAATCCAGTTAAGATAAAAAAGTGGGTATGGTGAAGAGAGAATCCCAGTCTCTTTTTTCTATACGGGACGAGGGCTGCATTTTTGGTAAGTCGCGCCACATTTGTGTTTCACTGCGAGTATAAGTTTATGACGCTATGTTTCCCAAACGATTTGATTCACTTCGTCATCTTTAACTTATAACTCGATAACGTTTCCTTCAAGGAAAGCAATTGACCCTGTTTCTATCCAGTTTAATCCCGTTCATCAGGTTTGTCCTCTCCCCTCTCTTCGTCGTGTTCGAGAGACGACACTCCGAGGAATCGAACAAGGAGAGGTGACGCAAACATTTTTAGTATGATCACACTTCTATGCAGTCCGGGTACTTAAAAAGGGTTCCCACGAGTCTCGCGGACAACAAACTGGCACCATGGGGTTATAGAGGGCGCTTTTCCGATCAGAAATCAATTGGTTTTAAGTTAAATAAATGTCTACAAGTTGCAAAATTAATTTCCAAAGTTCATTGAAAATGCAGGTAAATTTAAAATACTGTAGCCATTCTTTTTTTCAATGATTGAGAAAACGGCCGCTGGATTCGGAAAAGACGGAATTTCGAGATGCACGCAGAGTTACACCACGTTGTTTAGCATGAGTTTTCTTCGTTATTATTGAATTTAATGGATTTTTAATGTGAAAACATGGAATGTGCGATATAGTTTAATGCAATTTACATAAAGATATAGTCGAATTAGGCAAATAGTGCGTTGCGCAGAGTTTAGCGAAAACCACCGTACAGTTCTCAGCATACAATACAGTCGTTGTGAGAGTCAATGATTATGTTTCATGGGAACCCTTTTTTAACATTGCATTTGCAAGGAAAAAAATCCGTAATAGGGTGATCTATTTCACCTATTGTCTCTTGCTCTATTGTCTCTTCACCTATTCACGATTTCACCTATTGTCTTTAGCCAAAAGTATTTTTTTTGAAAAAATAAATAAATATTTTCATCAGCGACCATTGTCAAGCGCAAATAGCCAGTCCGGATATGATCGAGCTGAGTGTTGTGATTTGTCTTCTCAAAATTTCCGGTGGAAATGTTGCTGGTCGGATTTTTGGAGAACGTAGAATGGTGCCCGTGGGGTGTGCGTTTCACCCGCATGGTATAAATACTGTTGACTGCTAAAATGTGATATATCTCTAATTGATTGTATGAAAGACACTGGTAGCAGTTTTAATGCTCTTGAATCTGCTGCCCACACGGGTTCACATGTCACACCATTCAACCACACTTTTATGGACGCATTTGCAGAAGAAGTGCATGATCAAGGTTAATGTTCTTGCGAGTTTGCATGAACAAATCGCTTGTTCGGAATGTGTGTGTTCAATGGCATTTTATATCGCAATTATTCGAATAAGAACAATTCTATCATAAATGATATTGAAAAATAAACAAAAGTATATTTTACTTCCTTTGCAAAAGATCTCGTACTGCAACGGGGTCACCCTTCCAGCTTCTGCAATTGCTGCACCGGCTGCGGCCACGCCTTCCTTTAGACATTCGATGGACGAGGTGCACGACTCTCGAGGCGCAGAGAGAGATTGTTCAGGTGAGCACGATTTCAAAGAGATTACGGACACGAGTATTAAGATATTGGTGTGAAAGTCATTATTTAAAGATTTTTTTGCGATAGATGTGCATCCTATTAAACAATCGTGGATTCGAGATGTTACAGGCGATGGCTGAAACATACTTTCAACGACTATATTTTCATTTCTCGATTTCATTATTAATTAATTGCAGAATGACGCCCATTGCGATATACACGACCATGTATATGAGGCCGGTCGCCTAAAAATCGGGAAATCCTATGTAGAGGCTGGCACAGTAAAAATATGAAAACTTGTAAAAAGGGGTTATCGAGGGTGCTTATCATCATGGTCTACTTCATTTCTCGCCAATTCGACCGGTGCAGCCGGGCTGCACGGCTTATGTTTTCCGTTATTTTTCGTGTTTTCGCCATAACTTAGGATGCAGACAAGCTATCGAGATGAAAATCGAACTTGGCCCTAAAAGGATCACAAATATTCCAACTATGCTGAAAAAATCGGTAACCGGTCACCATGAACTGAATTAACTTGTTTTTCTCGAATACTAAACATCTGCAAGAGTAGACATGCAGATGGGGAGATGCACCTTTTTCTCACGATTATTTTTCGCATGCTATGTGTGGGATTTGACCGACACTAATTTGATGTTTCACACCAATTTTCAACTTCATCCCCCCTCTCTCAACACCGCGCGAATGCGCTCAAAGAATGAGAAATGAGAGAACGAAATATGTTTCATTTTGTGAATAAAATAAATCTCAGGTAAATCTTATTCACAAAATGAAACATAGTTCGTTCTCTCATTTCTCATTCTTTGAGCGCATTCGCACGGTGTTGAGAGAGGGGGGAATGAATATGAAAAATGGCGTGAAACAACAAATTAGTGTCGGTCAAATCCCACACATAGCATACGAAAAATAATTGTGAGAATAAGGCGCATCTCCTCATCTGCATGACTACTCTTGCAGATGTTTAGTATTCGAGAAAAACAAATTAATTCAGTTCACGATGTACGGTTACCGATTTTTTCAGCATAGTTGGAGTCTATGTGATCCATTTATGACCAATTCCGATTTTCATCTCGATTGCTTGTCTGCATCCTAAGTAATGGCGAAAACACAAAAATAACGGAAAACATAAGCCATGCAGCCCGGCTGCACCGGACGAATTGGCGAGAAATGAAGTAGACCATGATGATAAGCACCCTCGATAACCCCCTTTTTACAAGTTTTCATATTTTCGCTGTGCCAGGCCTTTTTTTGATTCTTAGGCGACCGGCCTCATATGAGCCCGTTTGCGTAAGAGTCGAACAATACCCCAAAGGGCCTGGCACACCATTTTTTTCGAAAACATGGAATAAGGGGTTCTCGAGGGTGCTGATCATCGTGGTCAACTTCATTTTGCACCACCTCGATCCGCCGAGCCAGGCTGCATGTAGGCTGCATCTACATGCCTGCTTATATCTCGGGAACCGATTTATGAATCGACTTCACACTTGCACAATTGTTGAATGAGGTAACAATGAAATTTTTAAAATATAATTTGCATTTTTTGAAATATGCAAATTTCATGAAATTTTAGTTCTCGAATATAAGGGAGAAGCTAATATCAGGAAATATGTGGGAAGATTCGCCTTGTTATGGGGATCATTTTTCGTATGCATAGTATGATGTTTCAGTTAATCACTTTTTTGCTACACCTCATTTTCTATCTCATTTCACGCACATTCGCAGCTCTGTTTGCTTCTAGAGTGAGAATTACTGATATGTTTCACCTTGGCTGTAGTCAGAACAAAGGAATCAGGCGAGAAATCAATTTTATAAGTGAAACATATCAGTAATTCTCAGTCTAGAAGCAAACAGAGTTGCGAATGTGCGAGAAATGAGATAGAAAATGAGGTGTAGCAAAAAAGTGATTAACTGAAACATCATACTATGCATACGAAAAATGATCCCCATAAATTTCATGAAATTTGCATATTTCAAAAAATGCAAATTATATTTTAAAAATTTCGTTGTTACCTCATTCAACCATTGTGCGAGTTTGAAGTCGATTCATAAATCTGTTCCCGAGTTATAAGCAGACATGTAGATGCTGCCTACATGCAGCCTGGCTCGGCGGATCGAGATGGTGCAAAATGAAGTTGATCACGATGATCAGCACCCTCGAGAACCCCTTATTCCAAGTTTTCGAAAAAAAATATGTGCCAAGGATTGTTCGACTCTTACGCAAACGGGCTCATATTCGTTTACGACGAACAATGGGAAGGACTCCGAAGGAGGGAGGATGATGACGATGATACTGTAGACGACAAATTAATGGGAAGATTAATATTGAAAGATCAAGAGAGAGAGATAGAGAGATTTCTTCTAGCATTATCAGTCGTACTCTATCCAGATCGAATGGAGTTTATGAAAGCAAGATTTACGAAATTTGTATTCTGGATCTTTCAGTTGCCAGCACTCTTCACACCCCCCACTGTTTTGTAAATTATATTTGATTTTTCTCCAATCGTTTGGTGAGAACTCATTATAATACGTCCGCCGCAATTTCATTCAGTCTGATAGGCTGTGTATGTAAATAGCCTCAGAATCGTATGTGGAACTTCGTACAAAGTGATTTCTGATCGGGTGAGTGACCTCTCACAGCGTGTCAAAGAGGGGGAAAAAGCTCATTTACGTGGCAGATCTAATCTCTTTCATTCACGGATTAACGGAGAAGGAAGCGGTCGGAATTGCAGGGTTTTTCGTACATTCTTCGATGCTGCACCCTAATAAAATCGAAAAGGAAAAATCGAATAACATCAAATTGTGGGCAAATGGTTTTGCGTGTGTGCAAACGCCGAATCGATAGCTTCATTACTTGCTGAGGAGATGTCTCTAGAGTAGGGAAAACGACCGATTCCCGCTGTTTTCACAAGATTTTTAGTGCATTTCTAAACATTGCGCTCTAATAAATTCGAAAATGAAAAATCGAAAACATCAAATTGTGGGAAAAGAATTTAGGAAGGCTTGTGTCCAAACGCCAAGTCGATATCTTTATTGCCCGCTGAGGAGATAGCCCTCGAGTGCGCAAAACAAGGCTTGATCCATCGAATTTCGTTATGTTTCTACCAAAACGGAAAAAAAGTAACGACAAAGAAGTCGTTGGAAAATTGTAGATTCAGATGTGTTTCACTGTTCAAAGGCCCTGAGAAAATGAGAGGTAGAAGCAACCAAAAACGATCTGGATACGTTTCACGATAAATATTTGGGATCAGCAATGAATGGAAGGTAAAACGCGACATTTTCCACAAACCGATTCGTCGGATGGAAAAGGATCATAGTGAAAGAGCGGAACGGAGCAAAAAATTGATCTGCCACGCAAATGAGGTTTCTTCCTCCATTTGACACGCTGTGTAAAGCACGGGCATGATCTTCGTTCATTGAACGATGATGTGTGTCATCAGACATTGTTTATAGTTACATATGACCGAGCAGCTTTGCTATGTTCACTACTTTTGTTTATACAAGTTTATCTTAGTCTGAGTCTCATGTCGTTAATGTTGTGATTCGGCCATGTCCATTCCATATGTATCAATCGTCCGGCTCTTCTCGTTTTACACGTTCTCTCGTCTCACTCTCGTCTTACGCCGTCTAGAGAGTGATCTACTAAATCTAGACAGCATTACAATCTCCCATACAAATCGTATCGCCTGTAGGAAATAGCGAAAAAGTCTTGACGTCTTGACGTTCAAGAACGTGAGAGAGGACGCAGTACAAAGAGTGTAAAAGCACTCAAGCAGTGCGAAGCAACACCTAATTGCGAACTTTATGTACACATTTTTTCACGAAGTCTAAATCACGATAAACGTGATCGAAAAATTTGAAATGGCATCGTCACCCTAACGTTGGTTCACGTGGCCTAGTGGTCTAAGCCTTATAGAATAGTACAATACTACAGTTTTCACCTGTGGGGCGAGATAAAGCTTTGAATTGTTATTATTAGATGCCCTGAACACTGTTAATTAATAAATCACTTTGTAGTCATGTAATCTGTCCATCTCGTAACGCAAAAGTGATGGGTGAAAAGCGAAACAAATTCTCATGTGGTCTTTCCCTTCACAATCGCTGGTGTCGGGATGGTCTTCGCAGGCGTCGTACTGGACTACGTGCAGAACTGGAAATTGTTCGAGCCAGTTTATCGTAGGGATGACTGCGCGAGAAATTGTGTGCAGAACATTAGCAATTAGTCGTTGCGGCGCGCTGCAAAAGTTCTTTGAATCGTTTCATTATGTGTGATAATTGAGTTATTTGGTAGATTGTATAGTAAAAGTAGGAAAAGTAATCTCGAGTGACAAACTCGATGTCTGGTGAATCGAAGTGTCAAGGGCATCATATCATGTCAGGAATCGCCCTTTTGATGATATGACGTTGGTGCGCCTCAGAAAAATAATACTTGAAAAATCTTATAATTGCTCGGTTACGAGAGAGTGTGCCAATTAATGCGAGTCGGACGATTATTCGAAGTCGACATTTCCCGTGTGCCTTCGTTTTGATTCTCGCGTGGATGTGCAGTGGCGAGATGCGGTTTCGACAATTATTGAGATTGGTGTTTCAAGGGTGATTCACCTTCCTGGGTACACGGTATTCAACAATTCATCCCGCGATTCGCTCATGAATAGATTAAAATATAATTATTTCAGGTCGTTATCGTCAACTATTGATCAGAAATGGGAGAGAAAAAGAATGTTGGAAGTGATTGACCAGAAATGATTGGAATGTTGGTGTGAATAGTCTATATTTCAGTATAGTGAAACATCATGAATATGGAGAAAAAACGCTTTATCACTAACTGACTTTATTTCAAGTTGATCGAGCTTATTCACAAAATTCTCGCAAAGTCTATTATTAATTTCCCTTGTTTTCTCCTATTAGCTAGAAATCAGATCGAGTTATACGAATCATAAAAAAGGGGGGGGGGCAACCTATGCTTAAGGTATCATGGTCAGATGGGTGGCATTTATTCGATTCTTCCGCGACACGCGTGATAATTATTTCAGGTCGTGGTCGTCAACGATTGATCAGAAATGGGAGAGAAATGTTGAAAGTGATTGACCAGAAATGATTGGAATGTTGGTGTGAATTGTCTATATTTCAGTATAGTGAAACATCAATGAATATGGAGAAAAAAAGCGAGCATCTCACTATTTCAGGGAGAAGATTAATATTTCTTGTGAGGAATACAGTCCATCCGAGCATTGCTATGAGAGCGACTCATGTGAAGATAGGAGCCTGTTGAAACAACTACCTTTCCTGTCGGAGAGGGAGACGTTGTTCGTCCAAGTGCTAATTCGGACATTTTTCGATTTTCTCCTGTAAAAATGCAGGAGCCGACATGTAACTTTGACCTTGAATTGAACTTCCCACAATTCTCTGGGAACGCATGCTTTCATGAATTGATTGCTTAGTTAATTATCTTACTGGCCGATTGTCTGCTATTGTTACATCATAAAGCGGAGCCTTAACAATATCCCCATGACTGCATTTTAACACGTGTCTTCTGAGAGATTGCATGAAAATAGGCTCCAGGAGGAACTAGCTGCAAAAGTTTAAGCAATATTTCCAAGAAAATTATGGCAGAGTCCATTGGGGACGATACAACTTTTTTACATGCGATTTGGGCTGGAGCCGGCTTTAAGGCATTTTACGGTCTTCCACCCGGCTCTTTCATAAAACCTTTCGTTTTTGAGCTACAAATACGGCAGAAAGCTCAAAATGAGCGGAAAATTATTCTAAGAAACTTTCTTGTTGACAACTAGTCTGTATGAAGTATCCGTCACCCTCTAAATATCGAAAAACTTTATGTAAATCCATTCAAAAAATCATACTAGGCTTAGGACCCCCCGTTTCACCGGTTTCTGAACACAGATTCAGAAACTACATACTCATATTAGTCTATGAAAAATACGTTCCTGAATCTGTAGGGGTGTAAATACGTCTAAACAAACCAAAGTATGTACTAAGGTCGCAAAATCCAAAATTTCAATTTCAAATTTCTGATTCGTAATCGCTCAGGTACATCTATTTTTTCATATATTTCATATAATGTGCCCATGTATGCAAAATGCAGTTGAAAAAACATGAACCTGTCCAACTTTCTAAAAATTCATATTTTCACCTCTGAAATCTTAAATTTGCATTTTGCTAACTCATCATTTCGAGATCATTACATGTGTTGACTACATACAAGTTATAGTATGCTTAGCCGTGAGTAAAAATATGTGGTACAGAGCACCTCCATTATTTCGATGCTCCACTTTTTGATGCTCGAATATGGGATTTCGACAACGTCGATGAGGTAGAAAAAATGTTTTTGAAATGGATATTGCGAATTCTGACCAATTATACTTTTGAAAAATGTATTTTTATGCGGATTAATTTTTATGCGGGTCCTAAGCCTAGTATGATTTTTTGAATGGATTTACATAAAGTTTTTCGATATTTAGTGGGTGATATTTTCGATATTTAGTGGGTCTACTTCATACAAATTAGTTGTCAACATGAAAGTTTCTTAAAATAATTTTCCGCATATTTTGAGCTCTCTGCCGTATTTGTAGCTCAAGGTTTTATGACAGAGCCGGGTGGAAGACCAAAGCCGGCTCCAGCCCAAATCGCATGTACAAAAGTTTTATCGTCCCCAATGGACCCTGCAATAATTTTCTCGGAACTATTGCTTAAACTTTTGCAGCTAGTTCCTCCTGGTCATGCAATCTATCAGAAGACACGTGTTAAATATATCAACTAAAATTTGATTCTTTGTCCAAAGCTGTATTTTGGTTTCACTTTGTTTACTAATAAAAAAGAGGCGGTTCGTTTCAGTGTGATTGAGAAAGCTTTGTTGATAAAAAAGCGATCAGTATGGTTTCAGAAAAAACAGCATTGAATGAAACAAAAATTATTTGATTGTATGCATACCTTCAATTCTATCCTTCCATCAATTCAGAACTAGTGCCGATAAAGGATCAGGTTTGCAGGACTTCCGTAACGATCTGCACAAGTTCTATCGGATTCATATTGAAGCGATTCCTGTTACTGAAGAACACAGGCATCTGGTATTGATTACACATTCACTTTCCTAGATTCAAAGCGAGATTTTGATTCGTAAATTTGCTTCAGTATTTGCTTTTTCAGGTGACCACGATGGATAATCTTCTCTGCGACTGTCTCTTCTCTCCACAATTGCACACGAATCCCGTGCTGGTCACGAACAATTTGTTTAGTTTCAGTTTGAGTTGTACCTTGAAGTACAATGAAATTAAAAAAAACTTCACTACTGGTACAATAAATGAACACTTTAGCAGATCTTGCAATAAACCTCCATATTTTTTAATAGTTAATTTGGTAAAATTGATACATTCGTTAAGAGCAACGAAAATCAACGAAAATCGAGATATTTACTAGGAATTGTGGAATTTTAGACGAATGTGAGAAATAATCAATATCATTTTTATATTAAAATAATTCAGTGTATTTCCCTCGCCCGATCACTACTCTACAAGGAGCTTACCGTGCATGTTATAAGTGAAGAGACGGCTAAGGAATTGCAGGTTGGTTAATCTTCTATTAATTTATTGCATTTTTCAAAACTTAGACTGCTAGTTAGCACGATATTGAATTTCGCAATCTGTGAATGATGTAAACCGTTCGTGAAGCATATTTCAAGTGAACTTTTCAAAAAAAAATCAGAAATAAAAGAGAATGCGAAAAAGCGGAATTTATTGCAGAAATATTGGGGTGTCCCATAATTCGTGTCGCCGGCTACTATGTAAGCTATTTCATAATTCCTGGATCGTGGATTGCGAAATCTGTCACGCGCAACTGGTAAACAACGTATTGCGTCAGATTGGGAAATGCATAGATTGTCCATTGAATTAGACACTTAGTCGCCTCATCGATTCTAGTAATGGATACTCGTCGCGACTATCGCTCAGTTTTGCTCCATTCCTTCGTCATTGGTCGAACACCGAAGGAATCCCATGATGAGCTGGTCCTGACGAAAGGAGAAGATGCCCCCTCCCTTCGCACCTGTGAGCGCTGGTACTCCCACTTCAAGCGAGGGGACTACAGCCTCGACAACCACCCCCACCCCGGACGTCCCGCTATCATCGATCGAACTCCAGTTCTCGCTGAAGTGAAGAAGAACCCGAAGCACAGTGTGCGTGAGATGGAGAGAGATACTGGAACTTCAAAGTCCACTGTGGCTCGTATCCTGCATGAGGCCGGCAAGAAACTGAAGAAGCCTCCATTGATTCCTCATGATCTCACGGCGGCGCAGCTGAAAAAGCGTGTTGACGTGTGTCAGGAATTGCTCAGCCGCAAGCAGGATCCCGAATGGACCCATTCCATCATCACTGTGGATGAGAAGTGGATAACCTACGATAACCCTGAGAGGAGACTGCAGTGGTTGGATCCCGATGAAGAGCCCCAGCCCATCCCGAAGGCCGGAGTACACGGAAAGAAGGAACTGCTCACTTTCTTCTACTCTGCTCGGGGCCCCATCTACTGGGAGATCCTTCCTGAGGGTATGACCATCAAGGCTGAGTTGTTCACTACTCAGCTGGAGGAGATGGCCATCAGGGTTCCTCCTGAACTCCTGAGACACGGCAAGATCTTCCTGCTCATGGACAATGCGACTCCACATCTCGCTAAAGTGACTCAGAAGAAGCTGGAAGAACTGGGCATCGAGAAACTGCCCCACCCACCGTACTCCCCAGACATCAGCCCGTGCGACTATCATTGCTTCAGGTCGCTCTCGAACTTTTGCCGTGGAAAGAAGTTCGCCAACCGAGACGATCTCGAGAAGACATTCCAGGAATGGATCGACTCTAAGAACAAGGACTTCTGGAATAGAGGGATCGAGACCCTGCCCGATCGATGGAGGGAGGTAGTGAGAAGGAAGGGCAGATACATTGTTGATTAAATATTGTAATCTGTTGATGAAATAAAGAAAATTAAAAAAATGTAAAAAAACGACACGAATTATGGGACACCCCAATACCACTTTAGCACGTGTATCACGAGTCAGTGGAGGAGTGCGGGAACATTTTGAAATTTTTTGTCTCAGATTTGATCCATATTATGTTGGTATAATACCCTGGAGTGATGATTTTTAAAAATACAGGTCATTAGTCCCAGAGCCGGCTTTTAGGAATTTTCAAGGTTTTGCTTCCGGCCCTACTGTCTCTTTGCTCCCCTATGAGCTAGAAAGGTGGAATTGATCTCAAAATGCGCGGAAAATTATTTCCTGCAACTTTTATGTTGACAACTTTCTTGTGCAGAGATACATAAAGATGTCAGCAACGAAAAACCATTTATTGACAAACAAAAAAATATTTTTCTCCTTAAGCCGTCACTAGTTACAAAATGTTTTTGCTGATTATAGTAGAAGGAGTCAGTATGTGTCCAAGAAAAATATAGGCGAAGAGCTCAGCCTACCACCTTGTTGAAAAATTTGGCCATTTTTAGGTAAAATCATGCCATTTCGGAAAATCTCCAAATCCAAAGCTCAACGAAAGGTATTTTTTCATATCGAAACAGTAAAATACGTAATGTTCTTACGAAATCTAGTCCCAAGAACACCGTAGGTACGATCGCGAAATAAAGTTAATTTAGCGATTTTCTGAAATGGCATGATTTTACCTAAAAATGGCAAAATTTTTCAACAAGGTGGTAGGCTGAGCTCTTCGCCCATATTTTTCGTGGACACATACTGACTCCTTCTACTATAATCAGCAAAAACATTTTGTAACTAGTAACGGCTTAAGGAGACAAATATTTTTTTGTTTGTCAAAAAATGGTTTTTCGTTGCTTTCTTTATTTCTCTATGAACAAGAATCTTTATTTCTCTATGAACAAGAAAGTTGTCAACATAAAAGTTGCTGGAATTAATTTTCCGCGCATTTTGAGATCAATTCCACCTTTCTAGCTCATCGGGGAGCAAATATACAGTAGAGCCGGGAGCAAAACCAGAAAATTCCTAAAAGCCGGCTCTGGGACCAATGACCTGTATTTTTCAAAATCATCACTCCAGGGTATTATACCAACATAATATGGATCAAATCTGAGACAAAAAAAATTAAAATGTTCCCGACAAGTAAATTTTTCATTCACTGACTCGTGATACACGTGTTAGTATGTTTTTATGGTATTTATTTGTTCAATATTTCCTTCATTAAATGCTCCCGTGCACCTGATTCCCATATGGCCACTTGGGTATTTCTTCCGCAATTTATATACCTTCTCGCTGTCTCAAACCGCTGTCTCAATTGGAAACTGTATTGGATTTGGATTTATCCCTTGTGAATTCTGGTTGCTCATTCCACCCTATTATTCCAGAGAGTCCGTCCGTGCAATATTTCGTTAAGTGCACTTGTACACATACTTGTAATTTAGATTTCATATCTAAACCAAGCAACTCTTTTGATGATTCAAACATTGGCATGCTTTTGTTCTTATTCATTCACTCACGACAAAATGGAGCAACTCGAAGAAGCCTACCAAATGCATTTATTTATTCAGGGATGTATTTCTTCCGGTTTTTGAGTTCGAAATTATTTCGAAAGTAAGACAGTCAATTGCTTTGAGTACCCGCAGTAGAAGATAGTTCTGTATGCTGTTTCCAGAATCACGCATTTTTAAATTTCGACACCTCGCTGTATTTGTTGTCTTGCATTTTCCCTTTCTAGCTAGAGGGTTGGTTCCTGCAATCCATTGGCAAAACAACAAACATAATACACGTTTAATTTGTGAATCAATCAATAATTACTAAATTTAAAAAATGCTCGTTAAATTAGGTTGTCTTGTCCAGTCGGCCAATGGCGTCAACGCCGTCAACGTAGCCACACCCATCGGTGAGCGGAAGAATTCTTTGGAGAATGATATTTTTGAGCACTAGGATTAGCAGGAAATGGAAAGATAACTCATGGAAAAAAGTGCCCCGATTGAATCCCAATACGGACAGAGATAGTATTAGATATCAACATTGTGAAAAATCAGAGAATCGGCATAATGTGAAACTAAATCATGCCACAGTTAATCGGAAAAGCATATTTTTTATGTGATATTACATCCCATTATTATTGAAAGAAGTAAGAAACAAGTTATACGAACCTGTTTAAGAGACTTTGTGAGTCAGTGAAAATATGCTTGGCAAAGTGTGAAAAATCGAAATCGCCCTAAATGTGCCCACGTGTAGTACTCGACGAGCATAGCTCGGGTGCCACATCTGAAGTGTTCTGGAACACTCTCTGCGAAATGGGATAAACTTATTTCAGAAAATTGACATTTCGAATTTTGCCATTTCGAAACGATTTGAATGACTGATGTCTCAATAAAACACTAATATGCCATGGAATATATGAGTCAAATTCTAGGATGATTGGACATCTACTTTTGAAGAAACATCGAAAAAAAATTATAAATGTTTTATTATTCATTCAGATGGGTGGGTATCATTATTTTTTATTCTTTCATTTCTTAGGCTGGTATGGTCTCTATTCACATAAAAATAATAAGGAAAATTAAAAATACCTTTTTTGAGAAAAAGGCAAAAATGTGAAATAAAGTCACTTTGTGATAAGGCCTGTGGCCTACCGTAATAAAAAACAAACCGATTTATGAATTTCGATTTATGAATTTCGCAGAGAGTGTTCCAGAACACCAGATGTGGCACCCGAGCTATGCTCGTCGAGTGCAACACGTGGGCACATTTAGGGCGATTACGATTTTTCGCACTTTGCCAAGGGTATCTACAAATATCTTCACTGACTCAAAAAGTCTCTCTTAAATAACAATCCACCTTTCGGAGATGGAAACTTTGTCCATGCAAATTCAACAAAATAAATGTAGTGATGTTACATAGATATATTTCTTAATATGGATAATATTTGGGTGTAATTTAAGACCACAATGATTTTCTGTAGTTGGCATAATAATATGTGCGCAAAGTGAAATTAATATAAGACCCGTGAGATCGCAGCTGCAGTAGCTCTTGAAAAGTTGAAGATTGTATCGTCAGTGGTTAGGTCGGCCATAACGATTCGGAAAAAATATGATGCATTGTCGATGTGGTATCCAAACCATTTCCACATTGACTGTTTACATTTCAACCTTTCTACGAGTATCACTCGATGCTGAGTGCCCTCACCGATTATATTTTTCTCCACCACGTTATAATGATGGGGTTCGATATTATTTCTTCATTTTCTCCGAGATATTTCGCAGAATAGTTTGAAAAAAAACATTGATTAGAAATATATGATCATACCAAGCAAGTATGCAATGATCCCTCTTGTTCATTTAGACGGTTAGAGAAAGAGTGGGGAAATGAATCGCTATCGTTATTGTTGTACTTGTACTAGATGATTTTTGGAAGGGAAGGTGCACATATGCCTCTCAAGTGTACAATTCTCAATAAAAACCGCATTGATCTGGAAAATGCATATTTCGAAAATATTAACCACATTTTTACTTGGTTTTAAAGGTTCTAGAGCCCATGAAAGGGCCATCTCTTTGCAGGAAAATTGAACCGTTGCTCTCGGCACCTCGATAATTTTGGTTGCGAATTCATCATTTTATCACGGGTCTCCATTAAATCGTTATATCTCTTTTCTGAATTATGGGTTATTAATTTCCATGGGGTTCGGTTGTTTGTAATGTGATTTTGTGAATCAGCACAATACATACCATACCCCAAAAAATGCATTCTTTCGCTGCCCCACTTTCTTTAAAGGAGGAGTAAACTCAAAATTAGATTTTTGAAGCTATCATATGCACTTCCTAGAGCTCCACAACGATACGAAGCTCCGAAATTTTCATATTGATATATCCATTCCGAACAGAGTTATCGATAGTTGGATGGGAGCCAGATCAGGGAAAGCTCAGGGAAGGGGCGAGATAGCATGCTACTTGAAGAAAGTGCGTCCCTAGGTGAAACATAGTCCAACCGGGCGCGCGTTTGCATTTACTCCTCCTTAAACGTTATGATTGCCAGTCGTGCGTCCGGTATCAACCTCCACAACATTGCCACGCATATCGGTAAGTGGCACCCCCGTGGCTCCTGACTCTGGCCAGTCTCTCTCCCCTCACATTCCCTCCCTACTCACTCTATCCGCTCCCCTCAATACCACCAATGACCCAAACTAGTACTGCCCGAGCCAGCGACGATCACCCTATCGTGTTACTATTATAATATCCGTTCCGTCGTCAATAAGCTCGATGCATTTCGTTCCTTCCTTATGATTACCCAACCCGACGTCGTTTTCCTGACCTGGTTATCCAGCAAGATACCATCTTCCCTTATCATCGGAGCTCTACCGTATACCCTTACTCGCTGTGATCGATCCTCCCGCGGTGGCGGAACCTGTGTCGTTCTCTGTGATTATCTCTCCTTCTCCACAGTTTCCCTTCCCTCCACCGAACATGAGATTACATGCATTGATCTATTTCACTCGAGTGCCTACGTTAGATTGTGTCTAGTCTATCGTCCCCCAAGTTATTCCCTTGCTCAGACCGATTCCCTCGTTACTTGCCTGTCTGGCATGCATGCATCATCCCCCTACCCCATCATAATATCTAGTGACTTCAATTCCGATTCACTATGTTCCAACCATTGATCGTCTATTCCGTGATTTTATTATTTCTGTTAATCTATCTCATCTTCATACATTTCCTACGCGCGGCGTTAGATGTATCGATTGGGTCTTAGGTAACGATCCCACCGTAGTTTCGGCCATTTCTGTGACTCCTCCTTTCCCTTCTTGCGATCACTCTGGTCTTTCCTTCACCCTTTCGTCTCCTCAATCACCATCTCTACCTCCTCCAATTCGTGATTTTTCTCGCGTCGATTATCCAGCTCTTTCCAACCATCTTCTTACTATTATGCGAACTAGCGAGCCCACGATACTCAGTCCGGAGTACTGTAGATACAGTAACCGATTCGAGCAGGGACAAGCTTAGGACGCTTGGTGGAAGAAGGCTGAATGTGACCCTAGGTGTGTCTGTGCCCAGGATACTGTAGACTGATGCACTGTGAATGGGACCGTAGATAAATCAATAATTTATTACTACAGTAAGACGGGGAAAGGGGAGGGGTACGGTAGGAGAATGGATGTAGAGGACTGAGATCCAAAGTGAGGATCAGTGAGGATGACTGAGAACCAAGTGAGGTTCGAATGGGGGAGGACTGTGGTCCTTGGCTGGAGTGAGATCCTAGTGAGGATCGGATGGGGGTGGACGTGACGGTCCAAGACTGGATGAGATCCAAGTGTGGATCAGCCTGAGTGACTCGTGGTCAGCACGAGGAGAGATTCAGTGTAACTCTGAGGTGAGAGGGAGAGGAAGGGTTTATATAGGCGGTCTAGTCGACGTGTCCTAACCCATGCAAATGGAGAGAGAGGGGGGGAGAGAGTGAGAATCGCGAGACTCAATGGAATCGGATTGATTAACATGCTAATTGAATTGGGCCGCACTCATCAACAGAGACGAGACTGAGACTGGATATGATAATGGAGTTGCAGTGAGTGCACTTTGATTGATGGGAATGGAATGAAGTGATG
Organism: Pristionchus mayeri; assembly: GCA_036245805.1. Lineage (NCBI taxonomy): Eukaryota > Metazoa > Nematoda > Chromadorea > Rhabditida > Neodiplogasteridae > Pristionchus > Pristionchus mayeri. Next base: position 45,922,237 of record BTRK01000004.1, on the reverse strand, counting down.
AGAGAAAAGGTAGTGACGTGTGAGTCGCTACAACTATTGATTGGTTATCCTTATTCCGTGACTGCCCTGATATCGACTCCGTTTATTATATTTTCTCTTCCACAATTCACGCAGCTATTGATATATTTGTCCCCTACCGTACCCCTCGCCCTCCCACTCTTTCTTATCCTAGTCACATTATCCACCTAATTAAACATCGTGATCAATTATTCACTAAGATTCATATTCCAACTGTTAGAACCCTTTTTGACCAATGTAGCAAGAAACTACTATTCGAGATAGACAAATGGACTCGTTACTCCACCCGTAAAAAATTAGCTCGTATCAAAGATTTGTATCGCCATATTTCTTCCCTCACCAAACCTAAGCTTTCTATTCCTGAATTAGTCTCCCCTAATGATGTACCAGTTTATGACAGTTTCTCCAAGTCCAGTTTACTTGCTTCTGAATTCGCATCTCATTTCACCTTAGATGATGACATTCTCCCCCCTCTCTCTTCACTACCCATCTCTCCCTCACTCTCTCTATTCACCCTTTTCCCTCATGCAGTTTACAAAGTATTACGCAAATTGTCTCCCTCTTGCTCTACAGGTTATGATGGCATTCCTCAGATCATTTTTTTCGAAGTGTGCACATGCTCTATCCACCCCCTTAGCAGATATCTACAATCTCAGTCTCATTTCTGGGACTGTCCCATCAGCCTGGAAACATTCCCTTATTACCCCCACTCCTAAGCCGGGCAAAGATAGCAAACTACCCTCCTCATATAGACCATTCTCTATCATCTCTCCTGCTGCTAAGACCATGGAACGTCTCATCAAAGACCACCTCAATAGTCACCTTTCTCGCTTCAATATCCTCCCTCCAATCAGTATGGTTTTCGCTCTGGTGCTAGTGTTGTTACTAATTTATTGACTTGTCATAATGATTGGATAAATTCTCACTCTAAAAAGCTTATAACTGATGTAGTTTACATTGACTTCACCCGTGCTTTTGATGTTGTTCCCTACCCTAAATTAATAGCTCGATTATCTCATTACGGTATCCATGGTAATCTGCTATCATGGATTGACTCCTTCCTTTCCAACCGCACTTTCTCCGTTCGTTTGCCCTCCGCCACTAGTGACCACTTCCCCATTCTCTCCGGAGTACCACAAGGCAGCGTCCTAGGACCTATTCTCTTCTCCATATATCTAGCTGACCTTTCTCGTCTACTATCTAAATTTCACAACGTATCCGTCCAATGTTATGCTGATGATGTTAAGTTGTATATCTCCTACAATAAGTCTACCAAATCTTCTATTACCTCCGAATTTCAATCTGCCCTGGATTGTCTCTTTGAATGGACCCAACTCAACCAATTGTCCCTGTCTGCTTCTAAATGCTCTCATCTTCGTATTGGCTCCAAACAATCCTCCCCTCGTTACAATATTAATTCCATTCAGTTACCCCTCGTGAATAATGTCCGTGATCTAGGTGTCCAAGTCCGCTCTGACCTCAAGAACTCTTGTTCTATTAAAACCCGTGCTCAGAAAGCCACTTCTAAGTTATTCCTGCTCCTTAAAGCCCTCCCATTCAACTGCCCCACCATCCTTCTTCGTAGTTACAAAGCATATGTCCTTCCCCTCCTTGACTTTGCATCCCCCTTTTGGAATCCACATTACATATCTGACATTGAGACTCTTGAAAAAGTTCAACATATTTTCACTCGGCAATTGTTCTATCGTTGTTTCCCCTCCCCTTCCTATCCTCTTTCCCTACCTTCTTATTCGGATCGCATGAAAACGCTTGGCCTGCGCTCGCTTACTGAGAGGAGAGTCATAGGAGATCTTTGTATGACTCATATGATTATGACTGGTTCCAATATCATTCCTCGTTCTTCCTTCTATGTTTACAAACCCCAACGAGACCGAACCTCTTCCTTCGGTATCAACATTGAACTGACAACGAGCACCGCCAGATTCCACTCTTTCCTTGTTCGAACATCCCGATGGTATTCTCAACTTCCCGATGTCATTCGCACTGCCCCCAACATCCGAGTATTTAAGCGTCGATTGGAAAGCCACCCGATAGTCGTAGACCTTTCTCACCGTCAATGACTCAGGAGAGTCCCCCCCCCCTCCCATCTGCAATCGTTAACTAATGTATTCACGGTATCGTCGCGCCTCGGGCGTAGATTATTATTATTATTATTAAGTGGAATAGACCTTTGTTTAGAACGTCGTTCTGAGAGGGATACTATGCAGGGCGAGGATGAAGTTGGGGAGAGCAACACGGATGAAAGTGAAAAAGAACGTTTCTCGTGTATCGAAATTCAGAAGAGTGTAGTATAGATATGAACATCATGAAACTTAAATACAGCAATATCGAAGCAGGGAATGCCTCGGCTAGTTGGGGAACCTTGTTTTGTATTGTCTGCATTGCTAGTCGGATTTTTAATTGGCATGAAAAAAGAAGCATGTGATTTTACGAACTCGCAGAAACGGCAATCTACCTGTTGCAAAGGGATACGTTGGTTAAATTCTGGAAACGTTTAGATGTATGAAAGATGAACGAAATTCGAACGTAATTAGGATATGATATCTATGAAAGGCGAAATACCCGTGAGATCGCTGTTGCAGTATCACTTGAATAACTGGAGATTGTGCAGTCGTGGATTGATCGGTGTTGTATTTGACAATAACATTTTAAAACCATTAAAACGAAACCAGAGCAGGTTTATCAAGAAGAGGGCATCAACTCCGACGACGTCGCCACGCAGGGAGCCCACTTCCCTTACAACATAAAATACCTCTAGCAATGCCCTTGGGTTGTTATATAAATCAATATATTAAGATAAATTTTACTCTTCCCCTCCACATTCACGATTTGTTCTCGCCTCTTGTTCATTATTAGTCTCTAATTGTTCACATCAAGCTTTGCATTGTCCTCAACCCCGGACTTGTGTGTACACTGTATCACACGTCAGGTGATGGGAAAATATCTAATAACTAAGTGGAGAAACTAGTCACTAGCCGTAACTTTCTTCATCTTATTGCTTGTATTGACAAGAGTTATCCGACTCTCTTCATTTTGCTTGCGAAACGAGTTTAGTGATTTATTATATTATTAAAAGTAGAAAAATCTTTATTGAAAATTGCTATGCCTGGTTGACCGAAGTCTCAGTGACATCTTATTTAACCAGGAAATTTTGACGAGTACTTTCCAGGTTCGAAGTGCGCAAAAATAAAAGTCCGTTAGGTCGGGTGATCAACGTCGAATGATAACCAAAAAAATTACCCTTCTGCAGAACGTTCGCAAAACGAAATTGCGAAGGAGCCAACCGTGAACATACTGTGGAAGGGTAGTATTGTTGGAACGGCATTCTATGGCAAATTTCCAGAAAAACATTCGCTTCGAGACCAATCGTGAGAGATATTTGCTCTCTTTCTCTGTGCTCTCTCATTTCTCGCTCACCCCCTCTAAAACGCCATGTGTTGGTTGTCATCCGGACGGGCGACCTAGTCGACCTAGTGCCAATAAAATACGTGGAAATTCATTTTCTGCTCAAATTCTGGTACAATTTCTGGTATGCAGCATCAATAATAATTAAATTCCACTGAATTGAGTTGTTCATTCCCTCAAAAAAACTTGAAAAAATGTATTTTCCCCTCATGATTCACGCTGCAAAAATAGTTCAATACCATGAAGATACTTCTCCACTTCAATATTATTCTGTTCGCGGTAAATTTTTAAAATAATAATATTCCTGCAGTGAGGTGCCCGAAGTATTCATCCTTGTCACTGCTCTCCTATGTCTGAAGGGAAACCTAGAGATGACCCTCGCGAGCAGACTCTCCACTCTCGTGAACGGCGTTGTATTACTCTCTCATAATGACTATCGAGAGATTCCCAATTAGTCGTTGCGGCGCACTGCAAGAGTTCTCTAATTATCTTCATTCCGCGTGCGAACTGAGTTTATTTATTGATTATATCGTTAAAATACGAAAATATTTTTTATTAGCAAAATAGTAATGCCGGGTGAACCGCAGTCTCAATGACCTCACATGATGCCAGGAATCGTCTCTTAGACGATAGCAACTTCGTGCACTTTACAAAAATAAGATAAATGACAATTCTCCACTACTCAATTGTCTCGTACATGGTACATGGTCGTACGTGGTCTCGTACAGTTACGTCATCAGAGGTAATTTAATTTCAGTGAAATACCTTGTGATCAGTAGTGAGTAGTTCATCATTTCTGTCCAAAAAATATGTTCAGAAAATATTCCCTCCCGCACGACTCGAGTTGCAACTACTACCCAATACCAGAAAGCATGGAGATGAGTTGAACATCATTTCCAGTAAAAAAAAAAACGATGTGCTTGCAGGGAGGTCTCCGAAAAGTTCATCTTCGTTCCTGCTCTATTCAGTCTTTATGAAAATTTGGAGATGACCCTCACGAACAAACTCTCCGAACTGATAGTGGAGAGTCTGCTCGCGAGGGTCATCTCTAGATTTGCCTTCAGACCGTGGAGAGGAGGGACGAGGATGAACACTTCGGGCACCTCCCTGCAATTCTCTATTTTATTATTTTTATTCTTGCAGTTGCCAAGTTTATTGAAGAGACCTTTACTCGTCATGGTATTGAACTATTCTTCCAATGTGAGCAAAGCGGGAAAATGTTTGGTTTTGAACGAGTAATTGAATGTTCGACACAGAATTTTATTATTTTTATGGAAAGAAAAGGAAATACACATTATTAAAGAAACCGCAACTTTTCAAGCTATTGAAAGTTCTGTACAACTCGAGTCATGCGGGTAAATTTTTTTAAACATGTTGTTAGTAAGAAATGGTCGATAAGTAATTGAAAAAAACAGACCATTTGAATTACGTCTGATACTTTATTTCACCATGTTTTTCATGATTTGATTTTTTATTACGCTAAAATTACGCAGTACAGAATTTTCAAGAATAATATTTTTGTATCCGAGAGGCTAACTTCACATCATCTGAACTGCGATTCCTGGCATCATGTAGGACCATTGGGACTTCGGATCACCAGGCATTACAATTTTGTCCATACAACTATTTTTCCGGCCTTAATGATACTCACATTGACCGCAAGAGTTCACTGACTCCCTTCATTCATGCAATAAATCAATAACCTCAGTCAGGCAATGGAGGGAGCCAGTGAACTCTCGCAGTGCGCGCAAAAACGTCTCATTGCGCACTATAACGAGTACAGAATATTCAGCTATTCAAGAAATACTGCAGCAGCGATTTCACGGGCCCATACACTAATTTCGCCTTGCAAAGAAATATCGTAATTTGAAGATTCGAACCCAATATTGAGAAGCAAGAGCCACATCCGTGCCACAATTTTGGGGGTATCGACAAAAGCTCAAAGTGCCAAAAACGACAAAAGAGCAACGACAAAAGCGCAACTCGAAATATCTCTCGAGAAGGGGGGATTCTGCTTCGAGGTTGGTATCAATTAATTACTATTAATTAGCAGTATGTTCCCTAAGGGCATATTAGTGACGTCACTGAAAAAAGTGACGTCACCATTTTTAGACGTATAGGGGGTCATGGTAAAAAAAATCGTGTTAAAAGTTTGTGTTGGATCTAGACGACGTATCAATGCCCACACAATCTACGATACACCGTCTTTAATTTGTCGGCTACCGTATCCCGATACACCATAATCTAGTTGAGATATGCCAGAGAAAACAGGGTCGTTCTCCATCAACTTGCGAGCATACGTCTAACAATAGTGACGTCACTTTTTTCAGTGACTTCACTAACATGCCCTCAGGGCAGATACTGCTAATTAATAGTAATAAGTTGGCACCAACCTCGAAGCTGAATCACTGCTCTCTCGAGAGATATTTGGAGTTGCGCTTTTTTCGTTGCGATTTTGAGACCTAGTTGCGCTTTTGTCGTTGCGCTTCTGTCATACCCCCACAATTTTACTTCCAAAAATGTTAATGAATGCATAGCAATCGAGTTGATGGACTAAAAAACGCCTGAATTGTGTGTCTGTCGAAAATTAGGAAAAAAACAAATTCTTCCAAGCTAGAATGTGCATGACCAACTTCAACTCTGATAGATAGGTTATTGTTTCAACAGGTTCATATCTTCATTTGCTTCTTTCTAATCTCAATGGAATATGGCATTTCCTCAACAACAACAAAATAACCTTCTCCAATCAACCGAGAAATGCTATAATTTCTTATTCAACCGATTCTCTGATGTTTCAATTTACTGATGATCTCACTACACATTGCAATTCAGGTCAGTCTTTCCAACGATATTATCCGTCTTCCTGAGCAATTCTAAGATGTTTTACGTTTGTTGCGCAATAGTCGGAGCTTTTAAAGTAAGCAATTGTTAAATAAATGGGGATCCCTCCGAGATTACGAAAAGTAACGATACCTGCACAAGTGAAGGCATAGGTGGAATATGGTTTACCACTAAATTGAATAATTGTGAAAAACAGTGATAATAAGCCATCAGCTATCGTAAGAATTAACACGGTGTGCGAACTTTCTGCACAGAGAGAGAGAGTATACTATATTTATTAACGAGAACATTACGGTCACTAGGAATCCGAATCGTTGTTGTTGTTATTTTTACTGCCTAGCCTTCCCACACCGATTGATTCCCTTTAATCATAAGTTAATTTGACATGTAGCTGAGACATACTTAAACCCTGCAGCAGTTCTTTCGGCCTCAATACTCAAATCCGCGTTTACTTCGCTGCACTTATCAAACTCATTAGCATCGACAGGAAGAAGAAGGCTGTGCATGCTGTGGCGAGGGCAGAAGCGTATAAGAGGGCAGGGTGCCATCCGTCGATCTAGAGAACAACAAGTGGGACGAGATCAACAAATCCATTCAACCATCTATGAGGCATTATATTTTTAGGAAACTGATTTTCCGAACCGTATTGCGGAACACCTACATTCAGTAAGATGACTCAGTCGTAAAACACCAATCTCATCTATTTGTCGAAACCTGAACTGTCCACTGATAATCCCCGCGAGACGCACAACGACTCTGGTAAAAGTTTCCCAGCGGGATCCCAGTGAATTCCCAGTGGGGAGCCCGCATGTACCTCACTGTGAAATCCACTGGGATCCCACTGGGATAGCGAGATGAACAGACTTTCCCTGTGGGATACATGCGGGCTCCCCACTGGAAATTCACGGGGATCACACTGGGAAACGTAATAAAGGCAACTTCGTGTAATCGACCGAATCTCTCAATTTCACGCTCTCTCTCTCGCTAAATCTAACCGCTAAGACAGCATGATATACGGAAAGAGTCGGATGATTCTCTTACTGTCGTAGTTTGAATATGCGGAAAAACGATCAATAACTAGTAGAGAAAAGATTAGACAATGAGACGTGCCTTGTCACGCTCTCTCATTAACACGAAAACATGTCTCAGAAAAAATTCGTGATATGAGAGGAATCGCGAGAGAATCGACTACTCAGCGGCAGAGAAATTCAAACTTGAGCGATCCCTCTACAAATTTGGCACAAAGTATTTCAAATGATGTTCTTTCAAACTGCGTCGTCAGAATTCCGTTAACTGCCGTCATCTTCGAGATTCAGAAGGCCAAACATGGTACTATCACTTTTTGGCAGTCAAATCGGGCGCATTTAAATGATCGTAACATCGTTTAAATTGAAGATAGAAGGCCGTTCTTTTTTTAGAAAGAAAGAGGAGATCAGGGGCTACAACTTTCATGTTGACAATGTCATTCGCAGTGCACGCACCGGTGCGGGGCTGCCGGTCGGACTAAAAATGTCGAAATTTTTCGAATCGGAAAAACCCACAAAAGTTATTATGCGGAAGTTATAGTCCCTATAGGTGACTAACTTTTCGCCAAATCGTGAAGATGAAAAAAAAAGAGAGCGCACTTTAGTAGGGTGGTCCCAAAACGGGTTCCAGAAAGAGAAACTTCCAAACGTTTAATTGGCTGCTATCGGGCTCAAATACATCCATAATCATCCAAAACAACATTTCAAGTTGTTTACCGAATTTTTGTAACACTGTAAATGGCCAAAAACTACAGTATGACCTCAAATTTGAAAATCAATAGTTTTACCCTCAACAACCTATGGGATGGGTGCTATTGCACTAAATTGGTTCGAAGTAGTGTAGGAACATTCCTTGAAACGTGTCAAAGAAAGAGAGCACCTGTAAACATGAAATTTCATGCGAGGAATCCGTGGGAAGGCGCAAAACTGTAATTTCGACCAAAATAGTCGTAGGGTTCCGCCTAATGGCTAGAATTGTAGAGCATGATGAGCTGAACATTTAATATGTTAAAAGTTAGCTTCTATTATTCCATTGAAGCGCGCTAGAGAGCTTGGAAGAAGGCCAGAAACGGGCTAGACTCCGCCCTAGGGCGCGTGCTCTAACCGTCTGGCGCTCTCGCCCTCTGACCTCTCTCTCCCTCCCCTCTCTTTAGTGCTCTCACGCGCGCCTCCACCATCGTTTTCTACCAACTTCCACGCTCTCTAGCGCGCTTCAACGGAATGATAGAAGCTAACTTTCAACATATGAAATGTTCTGCTCATCATGATTTACTATTCTAGCCATGAGGCGGGACCCTGCTACTATTTTTGCCGAAATTACAGTTTTGCGCCTTCCCACGGATTCCTCACATGAAATTTCATGTTTACAGGTGCCCCCTTTCTTTGACACGTTTCAAGGGATGTTCCTACACTACTTGGAACCCTTCTATCTTCAATTTAAACGATGTTACGATCATTTAAATGCGCCCGATTTGACTGCCAAAAAGTGATAGTACCATGTTTGGCCTTCTGAATCTCGAAGATGACGGCAGTTATCAAAATTCTGACGACGCAGTTTGAAAGAACATCATTTGAAATACTTTGTTCCAAATTTATAGAGGGATTGATTGATTTTTAATTTCACTGCCGCCTACCCCCCTAGAATGGTCGATTCTCTCGCGATTCCTCTCATATACTGGATAACGAGCTACAACAGGCATATTCCCTACCAATTATTGGCGAAAGAAATGTTATAGGAAAAATACGCTGATTGTGTGGTTTCAAAACTTTTATATATTGATTTTTTTCAAAACCAATTTGATTCGCCGATCACTTTTGCGTTACAATATGTGCAGATTACATAACGATTTTGGGTGTCCCCAATCGTGATGCGATTTTATTTCAAATAACATTTAAATTAAATTGCATCCCTTGAATGCACAGAGTGAGGTTGTATTATATCCTATATCCGCTCATCATATGAACTCATCATAAGACAAGGGCGATTGTTATTTTAGGGTCTCTTATTCCTACTAGTATTGAATCAATTCCGTCGCAAGCAGTTGACCTTTAGCTACTTTCACCATTTGACAGTTTTCACTTACGCCAACATTAAGTGTTTCTATCACATCGCTTATCGGGATCATATACAGCGAGGGATCGACGAATATAGTGGCAAAAAACGAAAACGAATGTATAAATTCAAATAATATTGTCGCGCTTCACTAAGGCTTTGAATAAGCGTATGTCCCTCTTTTTCATATCACACTTAGATTAACTCACATTTCGAGTGAATTGTAAATTTTGCGTAGTTGTTTCGCGCGGCAAAGCTCGGAGCAATGCGCGAACCAACCCCCTGGACAGAAATGGAAAACTCATAACCAGAATTTACAAGGTGTGAAACAGTGAGAGAACGTGGAATTTAGCGCAATTAAATTACAATATATAAACTAAATTATTTCGAGAACAAGAGATGTCACTCAACATAATTTCCTGCGCACCTCGTGGAATGTAGTGAAGAATCGAAAGTCTCCTGCACTACTGCGAGGTTCCGCCGAACTCAATATAAGTAAATACATTCAAACTAAGACTGACTCTTCGTCCCCCACACTACTTGCTCAAACGGAAATTAATGTAGGCAGATTATGATGAATCGCTTGGGATGGAGAAGAGTTCATATTTTTTGTATACGATACACGATCGAATTGGATAAATTTCATCACAAATGATATCACCAAATGGAGAGACCTCAGTTGGCCTTGCGTTTACGATTTTGACAGCAACATTAAAAATTCAATTTTGAATCACGAAATTGTACAATGGTCAAAGTTCACATGAAAATACCATCTACTTTCTAATCATGCTTGGATGGAACGCTACTACGGTAGGTTATAGAAAGTTGTTGTACCTATACGTCAGTGATGCGAATGAGCTCATAACGATGACGCAAGAGGAAAGAACAGCATCGGAGAAGTGGAGGAGCCTTCAAGGAATATCTCATTATTTAGCTAGTTGGTTGGTCTATCAAGAGAAGTATTATCCATGGGAATCACTCATCATTACTAATTGTTGAAACGTAGTCAGTTGAAATCCTCTATTGCACCATATAGGCAACAAGTAAATAATTCGCCTGTTAAGAACGTGCTTTGAATAGAATACTATAGAATTCTCCAAAGTGCGGAACTAATGAGTTCGCGGTAGTTGAGCCTGTAAATAAACTGTATTTACAGACAATGGCAAGTTCAGTTTACAAAAAGTTTGCGGCTTGACGGGGCAACTATACTGGGTTCTCCGCAAAAAAAATATCTGGAAGTAGAGTGACATATAATTGTAAATAACTTTCGCTGTGAACTTTTCACATTCTCATTTCGAATTAAAAATATTTTTGAGGCTGTAAATATTATCCTTTTCCACGACTGCACAGTCTTCAGTTAATCAAAAAAGAATTACATTTGGATCTCACAGTTCCTAAACCAATTGTGTCATGTACATATATTTCCATTATACTAAAAATTACTACCAATCCCCAAATTGATAAGTTGCACTACACTAACTCGATATCGTAAAACTCGAATCTGATCTCAAAAAGTGGTTAAGAGGGGGTCCGCGAGACGGTACGATTTATTTTCCTCTTTGAATTTCAGTTTTTTCAATTTTTTAACAGTGAATATTGGGCGATAACGCTTATTTTCAACATAAAAGTTGTTCAAAATAATTGTCCGCACATTTTGATCTCTTTACCAGCTCTATATCTCTCCTGGAAGCTAAAATATGACAGAGCCGGGAGCAGAACAGGAAATTCCCTAAAAGCCGGTTCTGAGAAAAATGGCCAACGCCAAAAATTTTCTCATCCCCAATATACTCAGGAAAAAATTTGGCTAGGATGCTTCTGAAAGTTAGGGCTCCTAGTTCCGTGGGTGGTTTGGTTTCATGCAATCTCTCAGAAGATGCGTGATATATCTTGGGGTCTAATATACAATTGAAAAATTGTAATGCTGGCCGTCAGTTTCAGTTCTATGTGGGTTATATGAGGCTGGTCGTCTAAGAATCGAACAATCGTTTGTAGAGGCTGGCACAGTGAAATTTATAAAACTTGTAGATAGGAGTTCTCGAGGGTGCTGATAATCATGGTGCATTTCATTTCCCACCAATCTCACTGGTGCAGCCGGGCTGCACGTCATCATTGTCTCTTTTTCGTGTTTTCGTCATAACTCCGAAACCAATCAAGTATTTGACATGAAAATTGGAAACAATACATAATGCAGCAAGTAGAATCCAATGCTGTAAGTTATATCACCTCAATGTTATCTCAAAATGTATAAAAATTACGTTCTCGAATACCAGAGAAGTGCAAGGTCAGCTATTTGCATGGGTGGATGCGCCTTGTTCTCACGATCATTTTTCATATGCTATGTAAGGGATTCGGAAGTGACTATTTTTTGCTACAAGCAATTTTCCATCGAATTTTGGCCACCCATCCTCCCTTTCACTTGTTCAGAGAATGAAGTGGCCGAAAATTAATTGAGTTTCACTGATTATATAACCCGAGCATCGTTCCTTTTCAAATAATAATTAAATATAATCTATGAAACCCAATTCATTCTCAGCCTCTTCATTATGTTCACAAGTGGGAGGGAGGGTGGATTGACAATATTCGATGGACTTTTGCTTGTAGCAAAAAATAGTCATTTCCGAATCCCTTACATAGCATATGAAAAATGATCGTGAGAACAAGGCGCATCCACCCATGCAAATAGCTAACCTTGCACTTCTCTGGTATTCGAGAACGTAATTTTTATAAATTTTGAGATAACAATGAGGTGATATAACTTACAGCATTGGATTCTACTTGCTGCATTATGTATTGTTTCCAATTTTCATGTCAAATACTTGATTGGTTTCGGAGTTATGACGAAAACACGAAAAAGAGGGCGAAAATGATGACTTGCAGCCCGGCTGCACCAGTCAGATTGGTGGAAAATGAAGTAGACCATGATGACTAGCACCCTCGAGACCCCATCTCCACAAGTTTTCGAAATTTCACTGTGCCAGACAGTTTCCGGTTCTTAGGCGACCAGCCTCATATAGCAGAGATACTATGGTTGCCGCCAATCTGTGGAGGTTTTGTAAACAACATACCAAATATTACAAAAATCGAGCTGCCAACATTCGCCGCACTTTACAGTGGGCATGTCTTTAAGAAAAGAACAGGAGAAAAGATGATTTTTATAGTAATTAGAAGTCAACGCCGAACTGATTATGTCAATAGCACAAAATTTATGCACTCAGTGAAACTCAAAATTTCATCAGAAAAGATGAAAGACCACAACGGACTCTTTCATGAAATTCCATTCACCGATGAGCGTGGCGAAGTCGTCGGGATTGCTCCCGTCCGATGCAACATCAAAATGTTCCTATAATTTGCACAAATGTAGAGATTGTAAGTCTCTCATGTCAGAGGAGCGCACAAAAGATTGATGGAGGCTGGGGGAATCGAGCCCCAGCCTTCATATCCATGAACAGACGCTCTACCACTGAGCTACGCCCCCGTTCTCGGCTGTCCTCTCATCGCGCATTATGGTTCATAGGGCCAGTGGTCACTACACGAACAAACTTTCCTTCTGCAGGTCGCTGTTTCAACAGGTTCGTATCTCAAGTGGTGTTCAACAACTAGGCATGATTTAATTGAACAAACCAACTCTCTGGATGGATAAGGAAACCTCATAACCAGAATTCACGAGATATCGAAAATTAAAGATACAGAATTCGGTGTACTTTACTTTATTTTGTTTTATCACTTCATCCACCATCTTCATTATCTTCCGAACAGCCTACATAACTATAATCGACTGTTATTACTCAAATACACCAAGTACAGCGTGTCAGAGCGGACACACTCCTTTGTTCGCGCGGCGGATCATTCCTCTTCATTCATCGCCTCGTAGCGGTGAAGTAATTGAGAACTTGGTTGAAACATACGTCATAATTTAAGTAAGAAATTAAATTTTAATCATGCGGTTAAACCAATGTTTCTAACAATATGTCATCAACCTACTGCTAAATTTTGGAGATGTTTATCTCGCTCCCTGGCTTCAAGATACCACAATTCCTATTATTTATATATTTTCCGATTCAAATTTGAACTAGTCCGAGCACGATATAGGCAGACCCTAGTTGTGGGTACTTTTCTGAATCCTAGCTCTACAGCTTGCATGAAAAGATTTTTGCATATTCCTTTTATTATTCGAGTAAACATTGAAAGTTCACTTATTTATGCATCTTTATAGCTTGTTCTCAAATACTAAAAATAATATGCAAAAATCTCTTCATACACGATATAGAGATACTCATGAGGATTGAGAAAAGATCCCACAAGTGGGGTCTACCTACATTGTGCTCGGACTAGTTCTAATTTTAAAAACAGCTCACACTACATTTCGAAACAGCTGTTTGCAAATAAACTTCACAATATGTATTAATTTTGCCACTATATTTTGCTCTTGAATCATTTGGGTGTGATGTGTTTCAGAAACTACATATCGTGTATCACGAGGCAGTGGATGAAAAGCGACGACCCTGGGAACATTTTAGAAAATGTTGTTCCAGATCTAGCTCACATTATACTAGCTGGATGCCCTAGTAGTAACTTTTTTAACTCCTGAAACTTTTTCGATCAGATTCCACCTAACGCCGGAAATCGGTAACTCCACTTTTATTTCAGACATTTATGCAACCCAAAATTTTTCAAGAAACGTAAACTTTATAATTGTTGTTTGAGCATCTACTGGCATAGATACACATTCGACAAAAAAATCAAAATTTTAAAAAAATTCGTAAGTTTGTCATCGAGGCTAAAATATGATAATCAAAATACTACTTGGAAAAGGCTAAATGATTCAATTTGTGCAACTTTCACCAATAAGTAGTACTAGATGAGGGAAATATTATAATGTCGGTAGAATTTCGATATTCACCCGCGCGCTCCATGAAAACAATTACCGTAATCCTGAAAGTATTTTTTTTTAAATTTCTATGTTCGATGCATCATTAGGTGGGATGAATCAGCGGTGAAATGCCGACTTTTTTACTTCGAGATTTTTTTCGGTCAGAGTTGATCAACTGCCGAAAATCCATTTTTCGTTTTAATTTCGTGCTTAATTTTATTTATACATACCTCGTGTGATTATATCTTACTGTTTATTTGGTTCATTAATTTTAATACTACCAATGAATTTTCAATTTGAATTGGTGTCTTTAAAAGAGGATATGTTTGTGAAAGATTAACAAGGTTACGGTAGTTTTCATGGAGCGCGCATTCGCTCGTGGGTGAATATCTAAATTTTACCGATATTATAATATTTCTCTCATCTAGTACTACTTATTGGTGAAAGTTGTACAAATTGAATCATTCAGCCTTTTCCCAGTTGTAATTTGATTATCACATTTTAGCCTCGATGATAAATTTACGTATTTTTTAAAATTTTGATTTTTTGGTCGAATGTGTATCTATGCAAGTAGATGCTAAAACAACAATAAAAAGGTTTACGTTTCTTGAAAAATTTTGGGGAGTTGCATAAATGTCCGAAATAAAAATGGAATTATCGATTTCCGGCGTCAGATGGAATCTGATCGACAAAGTCTACGCCGTAAAAAAGTCTTAGAATTTGTTCGCCAACTCATTCCCCTACCGCCGCAGTGATTGGAATAGATTTTATTTTTTTAGTTTTTTTCAAGGTCCGGAATAGATTTTTTTTTTAGTTTTTTCAAGGTCCGCGCGCGAATTTTTTTCGATCCTCGTATGTTTCCCTCGTCGAGTACTACATACTGGCGAAATTAGAAGGAATCCGATTACGCTGTCATTGCCAAGTTTCTGAAGAAATAGTTTAATTTCCTCAGAAAGTTTTATTTGTTGCACATCAATAGAAGACATACTGCGCTACCACATCTCTGGGTGGATAGGGGGAATGCGTAACCAGAATTCACAAGGTGTCAAAAGTCAGAGAACGCGTGATTCGTGATTCAATTTACACGGCCCCATTAACGATTACACAAATGTCCAAACAAAATGAAAAGCTATCATTGGCTGCTAGTATTCATACATATCGGGTTTATGGGATTTCACGGATTTTAGAATGATGTTCCGCTCGATAAGTAGTGCTATTCCCTTCTAATCTTCCTCCATCCGGGGGGTTTACATGTGGACGGAGGGGGGGGGGGGCAAAAACGGCAACGACCAAAACGGCAACAACAAAACTCGCTTGGAAGACCTTCTTGCAAGTTGGGACTACCGTATTCAATCATTACTACAGTACCACCAACAGCTACCGCCGTAACCAGTTCCTTTGGCCAGATTCAGTTCCTTGGGTCAAATATTTTTATAAAATTCCCATATCGATGTTAAAATAATTACCACTGACTATGTCGTCATCATTTTGTGATACACTAGATAATTTTAGAAAAATATTCGGCCCAAGGAACTGAGTTTGACCCAAGGACCTGGTTACGGTAGGCGATGGTGGTACTGTAGTAATGATTAGGGTTCCCTTGATGGAATTGAAAATCAATTGGAATTCCAATAGTATTGGAATTCCAATAACTATATGGAATTCCATTAACAAGAGAGGTCATTTGTCGGTGAAACTCAATCGAAACGAGTGATTTTTGTTCAGACCGATCTTCGATCAATTGATCGGGATGAAAAATCGTATCTTATTGGAATTCCAATAACGAATGGTATTCCGGAATCAATTCCAGCAAGAGAACCCTAGTAATGATTGAATACAATAGTCCCAACATGTAAGAAGGTCTCCCAAGTGAGATGTGCTCTGTTGCCGTTTTGTCCCCCCCCCTCCATAAACATGCAAACTAGAATTAATGCGTTGTTGGAAGTATACCCCGAGGAAACTCGAAATACCCGATGAGGCAGTTGAAGAACATGTGACCGGCCACAACGAGGAATATGAGAACATGCGCCAATCGAGAGTACCCGTCTGGAAGGAGAAAGGGATCATGCAAAGGGACTATGAAGTGATGAATTATTCTGATCAAGCATGATTATTTCCCACTATTCATTTCAATACAATCAGCCGTAGATCACAGTTCAACAACGAGTGATAAATTTCACGATTGTATTGTTTCATGACTGTATTTTTCCCCGAATTACTCTCGCACTCACTATTAAAACTACGTTTCCAAGAAGTAAGATAACCAAAAGTTATCCATATCACTTCATACTCCTGGCTGAGCAAAATCGCTGGGACTTTTCATTCAGAAAGTTTAATCACTCGTGAAACACCAATCTCCAAAAAAATATTCAAATATTCGTGAATCCTTACCTCTCTAGTGGGGATCGAAATGAGTAGTACAGCGAAGATCGACGGTTGAAAGGCAACTACTTTAAATTGTAACTACAATCAATTTAATAATTTCCCCAATATTTTTGAGTTCATACGTACGTATTTGTCATGTTGATTGGCTCGCAAGAGAATCGTACATTAGATACAATTGTGATCGACGTCTAATCGCCGAGTTATTGCATGAACCAACCCTATGGTTAGATAGAGAAAACTCGCAACCAGAATTCACTAGGTGTCAAAAATTGAGAGATCCCGAATTTATCACCTTTCATTAATATTATCCTTCTATCACACTTTCAAACATCCTATAAATTACTATCAACTCACACAAATAAAACGAACACATGGATATATTCTACATTTCACCAACCAAACATTTTCGATTCTAGGAGTACACCTACAGTAATCAAACAATGTTCGCACAGACGATACTTTCTCAGTTATCGTGGAAATAAACGAAAAAAACATGTTTCACATGCTCACATGTTTCACATGTTTCACATGCTATTGAGAAAGAATTCAAGATGTTTCGATTTGAACTTAGAGTAAATTTTTACGAGAAAATACGGAAACATCATTAATTAATTACTAACCTGTTTCAAGGACTACTGCCGCGACGGCACTACCACAGCTGCAGCTGTCGCAGCCTAAATATGATCCCTGAAAGGAGGTGAAAACTATGAAAATACCTTTTTTCGAATTCACATTGAAGAAAATGTTGAATTGTTTGTCAGTGAATTGCAGATTGTAAGTGGTGTTTTTCTAAGACCGTTAACGAGCTCGCATTGCTCGAGCAAGATTTCTTGACTTATAGGATAAATTCATAACCATAATTCACAAGGTTTCGAAAGTCAGACAATGCAAGGCTTCGCGCAGTCTAACTTGTATTCTAACTCCATCCGCGATTGTAATGACGTCATAGTGCTCTTTCAACCTAGTGGGCGTAGACTATACCTGTATGCGGAAGAAAATTGGCAAGGCGCCCGAAGATCCATTTGAATAAAACGTGATCGTGCTCGACGAAGAAGAACGACACGATCAAGCGAGAATCCCAGTCTGGAATGAGAGAGAGTATTGTGAGGGAGTACAATGGCATTCACCTATTCCGATTCAAAACCAATTTTATAACACTTCGTTCGTATTTGCACGTGACTAGTTGATTAGTCGCAAGCGCATTATATAATACTAGGAATTATATAATATTATATAATACCACCGTTACCGTACACATCCACTTAATGGCGTATTTACTCGTTACACTAGTTATTTTCATTGTGTACTTTAACCATCATAAATAAGTTGTATTAATGGTCCACTTTTTTCCCCAGACTATCAGTCTTCTGCGGTACTTAGAATGCTAAAAAGAACGAAAACTAACGATACGACGAAGATAAGAACACGCGTACATCAATAATCGAAATATGGAAAGTGAAAGTGACATAACGAGGGATTATGAAGCCTTTCAATATTTTGATACATCTATATGTTTTCCAACAACCCATCAACACATGATCGGTCTTTGAGGTTTCGACAAGTTTACCAGCACAAGGAGCTACTTGAATTTAACTGGTGACGCGTAATTTATGGAGAGTTGTTCAAATAAGAAATGTATCTTGTTCAATATTCATCGCAATTACGGTAAGCAATCGAAACTTAAACTGGGATACATGTGAGATTTCGGAAGGCATGGGTACCTGAGCTAGTGCAACGTATAGGTGGAAGCTAGTGAAGAGTGCAACAGAGGGAGAAATGACCAAGGAAGAGTAAAGGAGCCTACAAAGAACAGTAACCCCTCCATTCCTGACTGTGTGCAGTGTAGAGTCGGTATGCCTAAACTCCCGTAAGATTTCCTCCCATACCTGAACAGTGAGACATATTAGATTGAATTGTGCAATGTAGAGATCCAAGAGAGCCTACGAGTCCTTATTTTTACGATTGTTGTTTTTACAGCCTAGTCTTCTACACAATTCGAATCGACCCTGTCTCAGGCAAATTTGGCCTGTAGCTGAAACCTGCTTCCACCCTGCGACTGTTTTCATTTTTGCACAAAAATCACCGGTTTCTATTACTTCACTTGTCGTGATCATCGACAGCGAGAAATGGACAAACGTTGTGAAAAAACTAAATTTAAAATATAAATTCATAATAATTTGGCGCTTCACTACGGATACCTTAGCAGGCAGGGCGAGCGGGTTAGTTTCTCACACTCAAACCACTAAAAACAATAAATACCCGATATTCAGCTTAAGAAAGTAACCAGGACGCTAGTCGAACGAGAATTCCAGTCTGAAGAGAGAGGTATCGTATAATATTAAAGAAGTATAACGGCATACATTATCCGCCTAGTCCGAAACAAGGAAATTATGTCAGCATTTATATTTTTTCGTTTTTTTAGTTCGTATTTATTTAATAATTGGTTCCGACTGCATTCCACATTCCGATGTTCCGAAAGGCAATACGCTGTATTCCGAGTTGCTAGCATTCCGAGAGCGACATCCGTCTAGCCGGAGAACTACACGAACATGTATTCGAGTTAATTTTTCATTTGAAAAACTATGGCAACTATACTTTGGGTGCATCACCAATCCCAAAAAAGTTCCCGCAATGAAACCGCAATTGAAAACACCATTGCTATTTAAAATGTTCGTCTCCCTCGGGACAAAAAAGGCTCAAAGGCTCAAAGCAAGTTAAAATTAGTTAAATTCAAGTTAAAACAAGCAAAATTAATATAATTGTAATAATTTAAAATCAAAATGTTGTAACAAAACTCATGTCTGAATGTAATGGCGAGGGAAGGAGCACATGACTGAATGAGAACCGTCGGATTGAATTGTGCGATGGAGATATAGATCACCGATAGGATTGTTATTTTTTTGGACTAGGCCACTACATCGATTGACTCGATTCTGTCACAGGCATTTTTGACCTGTAGGTGAAACCTAGTTTCACTCATTGGTTTCAATCGTTGGTTTCTATCACATCACTTATCGGGCTCATAGACAGCGATAGATCGACAAAAACATTGATATAAAAATGCTAAAATTAATATCTAAATTCACCAAACATTTTCGCGCTTCACTAAGGATACCTGAGTACGGCGAGTGAAAGATTTATAATCTGGCCTGATCCCTGCAATATGAGTACCTGCGCGAGTGCCGCGTAGACTTTCAAAAATAACTAATTATGTCACCTTTCAAAAATAACTAATTAGTTCTTTTCAATTCGAGGAAACTAGTTCATTTGCCATTGAACTATTCAAATACATGGCTGAAAGAACTAGTTCTTTTTGAGTATATTTGAACGTACGTTTTCGTGGACGTTTTCGTTTTCGTCGAAAAACCAACGTTTTCGTGGATTGCATTTTCGTCCCCTTGCAACAGCTCTTGTCAAAGTTGACTTTGTGTAATGAATGAACTAGTTCCGTGCAAAAGGACTAATTCATTTTCTGAAAAGGAACTTGTGGGATTGAGGAACAAATGAACTAGTACATTACTCTTGAAAGTCTAGTGCCGCGATCGGATGGACGATGGTGAAGAGGGCACCAGAGAGAGAGAGAGAAAGAGAGAGAGAGAGCAACGGCCGTGAAAGAGTTGATGAGCCGGCAAAGAACCATTCACTCTCCTCATCTGTTAGGGAGCAGTGGAGAGTCGAGATGGTTACACTTCAGAGAGATTATCGCGCACGTCTACAAGAGAGATATAAGTCCAGAGAACACAGAGAGAAAGAGGGCAGCGAACATGTCGATGCTTGTGGTGAGGGCGAAAAAGGGAGAAACGGCCGTGGAAGAGAAGACGAGTCTACAAAAATATCGGTATCCCCCTCCTCACCTGATGATTAGTAGTAGATAGCCGAGAGGGAGGTACATCATAGAACACACTATCTGAGTGAATCGAAATAGACTTGGCACAGGCCGAAAATTGAAATCTCTTTTGACTTCACCAATAGGTGGTACTCGACGAAGGTAATCGACGAGCATCGCCAAAAATTCGATCCGCATCCGCGCGCGCGGCGGCGCGGATCTTGCAAAAAACTACAGTAATCCTCGAAATTTTGTATATCGATCCTAATCACTGCGGGGATAGGGGCGCTGCATTCCTTGACAAATTCTAAGACTTTTTTGCTTCGGGGAATTTCAGATTCCATCCAAAGCCGGAAATCGATATTTCCACTTTTATTTCGGACATGAATGCAATTCCCCAGAAATTTTTCAAAAACTCCCCTAAATATTATTGTTGTTTTAGCTTCTGCTTGAGTCGATACATCTTTCACTAGAAAGGCGCGAATTAAAATTTCCCGGAAGGAAGATCAAATGAATTTTGAATGACTTATGGTGTAATTTTTGGGTTACGGTAAGCGAGTGCAAAAGGTGGACGACTTTTCCCAATTCGTGTAAATTAGTCTAAAATCGATTTTCGGACCATGATACACCAATTGGGAAAGGTGGTCCAACTTTTGCACTCACTTACCGTAACCCAAAAATTACACCATAAGTCATTCAAAATTCATTTGACCTTCCTTCCGGGAAATTTTAATTCGCGCCTTTCTACTGAAAGATGTATCGACTCAAGCAGAAGCGAAAACAACAATAATATTTAGGGGAGTTTTTGAAAAATTTCTGGGGAATTGTATTCATGTCCGAAATAAAAGTGGAAATATCGATTTCCGGCTTTGGATGGAATCTGATCGAAAACTTCCCCGAAGTAAAAAAGTCTTAAAATTTGTCAAGGAATGCAGCGCCCCTACCACCGCAGTGATTAGGATCGATATACAAAATTTCGAGGATTACTGTAGTTTGTTTGAAGATCCGCGCCGCCGCGCGCGCGGATGTGGATCGAAATTTTGGCGATGCTCGTCGATTGCCCTCGTCGAGTACTACCTATTGGTGAAGTCAAAAGGGGTTTCAATTTTCGACCTGTGCCAAGTCGCTGAAGAAATATGTTGATTGTATGAGGTAGTCTGTTATAGAGGTATACATTCCTGAAATACGAATACAATAAAAGGGAAAGAGATTAGACTCTATCGTATAACACAGGTATCACGAGTCAGTGGAGAAAGCCAGGAACAATTTTTTTCAAACCTTCTCAAATTCGATCATACTATAACTGTATCTTAGTATAGAGACTAGATTACGGATGAGCCAGGCCATTTGTCCCGCAGCCGGCTTTTAGGCATTTTACGGTTTTTGTTCCGGCTACACTGTATATCAGCTCATTTTTGAGCTACAGACGTGGGATTGGTCTTAAAATGAGCAGAAAAATATGACGAGAAAATTTCATGTTGGAAACATCCTGCTCAGACAAAAAATAAACATTTTACGTCCTGAAAACTTTAAAGTAGATAAAAAATAATTTCACTTAGACGTAAGTGCGTTGCAGTGAATTTTATTTCATACTATGAAAGAACTCAATATTTCATTATTTCTCATACTCAATATTTCTCACATAAAAAATTTGCGTGGGAGGTTTCGGGTATGTTCCGTTTGATATGCTTGACTGAACATGCGGAGCCGCTCATGCCGAGAACGTAAATATGCATTCTACAAGTTTTTTAAGGCACTATCTTCTATATTTTAGCATTTCCTAAAGTTTCATACCAGTGCCCAACTGTAAACACTAAACTACTTAGAATTGTCGTCATTCCTAAAAATTCGATTTTTCGCATTCAATTTTTCTTGAAAATATCACACTGAAATTTGACATTTCCGAAACTAATATCCACATTCTCGAGTATATTATTTTAGTATGCTTTGTGATGTTGTAGAATATCCTCCGAAAGGGCTCTATTGAGCTTCCCAATACGTTGTTATAATTGCCCGAAAACAGGAAATTTCCAGGTCAAAAAAATCGATTCATGAAATTCGAGCATGTTTTTGGCAAATATGACACAATTTTAGCTCAATCACTATGCCCCGGGGCAAATTCATTAGGAAATAATACTCAAATCATTGTTTGCCTGGTATGAAAATTTTTCAAATTTTATTTTTTTCAACAATTTAATTTTTAAAATCATCTAAATAAGACATGTATGCACTCTTACTTATATCCTCGGATAGCATATAACACACTAATGGCAAAATTATACCAGTATACTCAAAATCACGGATGAAGAATTTTTGTATTGATAAACGAACCCAACATTTTCGATTTTCGAGCAATTATAACAACGTCTTGGGAAGCTCAATATAGCCCATTCGGAGGATATTCTACAAAAACACAAAGCATACTAAAATAATATACTCGAGAATGTTGATATTAGTTTCGGAAATGTCATATTTCAGTGTGATATTTTCAAGAAAAATTGAGTGCGAAAAATCGAATTTTTACAATTCTAAGTAGTTTAGTGTTTACAGTTGGGCACTGGTATGAAACTTTAGGAAATACTAAAATATAGAAGATAGTGCCTTAAAAAACTTGTAGAATGCATATTTACGTTCTCGGCATGAGCGGCTCCGCATGTTCAGTCAAGCATATCAAACGGAACATACCCGAAACCTCCCACGCAAATTTTTTATGTAACACCTATTGACTTGTTCTTTCATAGTATGAAATAAAATTCACTGCAACGCACTTACGTCTAAGTGAAATTATTTTTTATCTACTTTAAAGTTTGATTTTCAGGACGTAAAATTTTTATTTTTTGTCTGAGCAGGATGTTTCCAACATGAAATTTTCTCGTCATATTTTTCTGCTCATTTTAAGACCAATCCCACGTCTGTAGCTCACAAATGAGCTGATATACAGTGTAGCCGGAACAAAAACCGTAAAATGCCTAAAAGCCGGCTGCGGGACAAATGGCCTGGCTCATCCGTAATCTAGTATCTATACTAAGATACAGAATAGTATGATCAAATTTGAGAAGGTTTGAAAAAAATTGTTCCCAAGGTGGTTGTTTTTGCTTCATCGACTCGTGATACATGTGATAACGGAGACAATCACCATGGATCGGCGAGAGAATAGTCATGAATGATAATTATAAAGCCTAGAATTTCATTCGTCAATCGGAGCCATTTTATCACAGGCAAATTTTACGGGGGGGTGACAAAACGGCAACGACAAAACGGCAACACGGCTTATTTACGACAAAACGGCAACGACATAACGGCAAGCGACAAAACGGCAACGGATCATAACTCAATGGGGAGTTGTCCTAGAACATCGGGAGTGGTCTGTATCTTATCAGTGTATTTTCCCCGTTATTATCAATAACATGATCTTTGATCTTTTGGGAGTCGACGACAAAACGGCAACGAGCCATAACACCACTCAGAATCATCCCACAGCTCTTGGATCGGCACCAATCGATAGCTAATGATCTGATCTATCCATTCTACATCTGATCTTTGATCTTTGGTCAACTGACGACAAAACGGCAACGAGCCATAACATCACTCAAAATCATCCCACAGCTCTCGGATCGGTATCAATCGATTGCTAATGATCTGATCTATCCATTCTACATCTGATCTTTGATCTTTGGTCAACTGACGACAAAACGGCAACGAGCCATAACATCACTCAGAATCATCCCACAGCTCTCGGATCGGTACCAATCGATTGCTAATGATCTGATCTATCCATTCTACATCTGATCTTTGATCTTTGGTCAACTGACGACAAAACGGCAACGAGCCATAACATCACTTAAAATCATCCCACAGTTCTCGGATCGGTATCAATCGATTGCTAATGATCTGATCTACCCATTCTACATCTTATCTTTGATCTTTGGTCAACTGACGACAAAACGGCAACGAGCCATAACATCACTCAAAATCATCCCACAGCTCTCGGATCGGTACCAATCGATTGCTAATGATCTGATCTATCCATTCTACATCTGATCTTTGATCTTTGGTCAACTGACGACAAAACGGCAATAATTCCGAGTAATATGCAAGCTTGCACATGAGCGTGCTTTTTACTCTTCCCCCTTTTCGAGTTGTTTTTTGATCTCTATACACAGCATTCTGACTCGACAGAAAAGGGAGCTGAGTCGAACTGCAATGAGTATACTTGAAATCCTTCTGAAACATAAAATCTCCCTCCGTGAATCGCCCTCTCGGTGAACGGAACAGACTAGGCTGATTTGTGTTTCACTCCAACTATGAGACGCAAAAGTGTTCAGAGTGATCAAATTGGGGGCATTGTTTCATGTTTCAGAGGATTCCCAAATATTGAAGATCTTTCAAACAGCCTATTTGCAGTTCGGGTTTTCGCGGGAAAATTCAAAATATTAATCCTTTGTCTACCCTTATCTGGAGAGAACAATGGGGGTCAGAACGCTGTGTATATGTTCGTAGAATATTTTGCTTAAAACAATTACACATTTCCTGGTCTTAATTTATTTGTATAACACTTCTCGGATTATCAAAGAGTAAATGGGATGAAAATGATGCATTAGTTCTTCTGATTCAACATCAAGACAATATAAATTTCGAACATAATTTCACAAAATATCTTCCTATTTACTCTAGTATATGCGCAACTTCAAAATTATGAATAATGTGGAAATGACTTCAGAATGGAGTGCAAATATGGGTTGACAATGCAATAATATGGTCTACGATGGATTGACCCATGCGGCCATTTGAGACAGCGTTGTATCTACGCATATGGCGTCTAGTCACCTGGTCACTTTGCGGGTATACCTGAGCAATTGTGAGCTGCTGCAGCCTGGCCGTTTCATGCTTGGCAGTGTATACTTTATCATGTTCGAGTAGAATTGCCGCCACTTTTTGAGCAGCTGAATCCGCTGGGGCAGACTACAAGAAAAAAATGTTTAAAAATCCACGACTATGCCTTACCTGCAGCTTACTGTTGAATGACTCAATTGTAGAGTTTCCAATCTGCATTTTCGCAAGAACTGGATCATGAATTGACCATGTTTGGGGGGGATACATCGGAGAAACCCGTACACCATTGGGAGCCTTCACCCCAACATAGGTTCTTTCGAAATATTCGTACAGATCTGCACAAATTCAAAAAAAAACCCCACAATACGTTCCCTACTTACCCTCGACCTTGACATATCTAGCAGCCGAAATTATAGGATAAAAATAATCTAGCGCTTCATTTTTCAATTCTTCGAAGTACGAAGGAATATCGTTCGCATGGACAAGGCTCAACGCCATGAGGCCTTTGAAGTATCGCTTTGTCCTGGGCGCACTATAGAAATCGGTCAGTTTCAAAGACTGAAATAAATTCGATAACGTTCATGTTCAACTAATAGTTCTAACTTGAATTTTGCGGAAAACTGCCTGGTAGAGATGAAATGCACAACGAGAAATTGCAGTGGTGGGGAAAACGTTAAGGAATCCACTCGACAATGCATTCTCAAAATCTAAAGCAAGCACTCAAATTAGCTGCCAAATAAGCATATACTAACCACAAGAAAGAGTCAACGTCGAGGGAACGCCTTGTGCATTCAACCATGCAAATACATTCTCATATGTCGCTGTTGTCTTCGAGGAAAGAAAGGCATACAGGCAAGGAGTGAGAAGGTGATCTTCCTAATTAGTTCAAAATAAATATCTAGGAAAAGAATTTCAAAATGCAACCTGTACTCCCACAATGAGGATCTGTGCAAAATCGTGTGGAGCTGCGAAGAAGGTGCCGTCAGCGCTCCAATCGGGCACTGTGCGAAGCAGTCTTAGGCCTATCAAAAGATTAAATAAATTTCATAATAATATTATTTTCAAAGAATATATTATGGGGAAGCAAAACACTACCTGCATCACTGAGTAGAATTTTGTGCGCTCCCGCATCCCCTTTGCGAAATAGATGACAATTATCTTCTCGAAGGAATGTAATATCTGTAAGAGTTTAATGAATCACAGCAATTGAATTTCCTTGCTCGAGTTATTAAAAAGGTAAGGCTTATGAGATGATCAACCTACCGAATTTGGATGCGTCTAATGTAGCAGGCCAGACTTTGATCCCCCGGACTTCCACACTTCTCTGTAACGATCTGATAATTGCCGGTGCATTTAAATGGGGCTTCATGTGCGGCGGCGCATTGATGACATTGCTTTTGATCACATCGGCAGTAGATATTCCGATTTTTCTGTCGTCTTGTGCCTTCTTGCGTACATTGCGAATCTGAAAACGAGTATTTCCGCAAGGAAATATGTAAATTAAAATAAATATTACCTCGTCTCCGTGATCTAGCGGAAGATGAACCGGCTTATGGTCATTGTAGATTGTCAATTTCCCGTTGATCATCTTTGCCTTGCCGGCGCATTTGTACGTCAAGCATCTTAAATCTTTCGTTAAAAGAATACTCTGAACCATTCTTAAGACACGGACAAAAATAGAAGGTAAATAATTACCGGTACAGCTGCTGCCCGCTTTTATCGACATGATATTTTCGATATTCGAATCCTCCATCGTCATAAACGATCAATTTGCCCTTGTTGCTAACAGAAGCAGTAGCCATCGTGATTACCTTTAAATTAAATATGAATAATTAAAAGTATAAAAAAATCAAAATAGCAAACAAAAATACAACTAAATTCGACATATGTTCAATGTGAAACAAGTTAAAACGTGTTTTGGAATCGATCGAGTCGATCGATATGCACTTGGCTACACCGTAACCTCAACAAACGTGCTCAAATTTTTAAAAAAACTGCAAGAAAATGTTTCTTTATATATCACCAAATATATTGTTCATTTTGCTCAACATTGGTAATAAATGAGAGGAATCTTGTTTTCATTGCATTAACTCAATTATGTCTCGTTGCCGTTTTGTCGTCAGTTGACCAAAAATCAAAGATCAGATGTCGAATGGATAGATCAGATCATTAGCTATCGATTGGTGCCGATCCGAGAGCTGTGGGATGATTCTGAGTGATGTTATGGCTCGTTGCCGTTTTGTCGTCAGTTGACCAAAGATCAAAGATCAGATGTCGAATGGATAGATCAGATCATTAGCTATCGATTGGTGCCGATCTGAGAGCTGTGGGATGATTCTGAGTGATGTTATGGCTCGTTGCCGTTTTGTCGTCAGTTGACCAAAGATCAAAGATCAGATGTAGAATGGATAGATCAGATCATTAGCTATCGATTGGTGCCGATCCGAGAGCTGTGGGATGATTCTGAGTGATGTTATGGCTCGTTGCCGTTTTGTCGTCAGTTGACCAAAGATCAAAGATCAGATGTAGAATGGGTAGATCAGATCATTAGCAATCGATTGATACCGATCCGAGAGCTGTGGGATGATTTTGAGTGATGTTATGGCTCGTTGCCGTTTTGTCGTCAGTTGACCAAAGATCAAAGATCAGATGTAGAATGGATAGATCAGATCATTAGCAATCGATTGGTGCCGATCCGAGAGCTGTGGGATGATTCTGAGTGATGTTATGGCTCGTTGCCGTTTTGTCGTCGACTCCCAAAAGATCAAAGATCATGTTATTGATAATAACGGGGAAAATACACTGATAAGATACAGACCACTCCCGATGTTCTAGGACAACTCCCCATTGAGTTATGACCCGTTGCCGTTTTGTCGCTTGCCGTTATGTCGTTGCCGTTTTGTCACCCCCCCAATTTTACATATTGCTGTGACATGCTTTCACCCTACATCAATTGATTTGAATTCAGCACAAAATTACCTGCTTTTGTTACATCACTTTATAAGGCTCATTGAGAGGAGGAATGAGGAGGTCAGTAGGTAGGGCTGAGGAGAACAGGAAAGAGTGAAATCAGTTGATCTGAAGGAATCATTCAATTTGATTTTCCTTTTTAGATATTGTGTAATTTTTGTAAAACATCGAGATATTTATTCTCACTAACAAGCTCTATGCATTTGACTTTCGAACGCCCAATGAAACGCAAAAGTTACTTCGAAGAAATCGAGAAATTAGCAACGTTTTACCGAAAATCATGTAAACATTTGCGCATCCGCTAGGATGTAATCATGAACACATGATATTATACAGCAAACCTACTTGGATCCACATATTCACA
Source organism: Pristionchus mayeri (assembly GCA_036245805.1). Classification (NCBI taxonomy): domain Eukaryota; kingdom Metazoa; phylum Nematoda; class Chromadorea; order Rhabditida; family Neodiplogasteridae; genus Pristionchus; species Pristionchus mayeri. Next base: position 45,893,626 of record BTRK01000004.1, on the reverse strand, counting down.
CTTCGGAAATCACATTTCGCCACAACTGTTGCGTTTCGATTTCGCCGAGGCAAACCTTCGAATCGAGAATTGAACCACATGTTCATCGCATGGAAAGATACAGATAATTTCAGGATAATCACTAGCACTGTGCACCCTATTGATATTGCCCCAGGGCGGACAGTTTTAGTTAACTATATATCTTAAATTATCCTGTTTACCTTTGGCAAACGGTCGAGCGAATTCTCAGGTACATAAATGAAGAAAACAATCTCGTGTCGTGTAGGAAAAAAATAACAGACGAGGGAGGGCACACCTAGGATCGCGGATCACCCAGACCGGCGAGACTAATTCAAATAATAACAATTTCAAAACATTTTGTAAAAACACATCGTGGAAATGCTTTGAACATCGCTGCGATCGTAAAATATATTAGGTTGGTAAGAAAGTTCTGTCGCGTTTCTCGTATTTTACATTTTGGCTTATCCTGCCCTTCAAAGTTGATCAATCTTCATACGATCTTCAGTAGTCTAATAGTGCTTGGTTACTCTTCCGAGAAAACGTTATCAAAGTATTCTCCAATTACTAATTCTGGCACAGTGGATTGCCAAATTCAGCGAAATTGATGAAAAACCCTATTTTTTATTTGCTCATAGTTGAAAGAAGAAATGTGATATGGGCATAACTAACATGCTGTTGTAGAGTGCAACAAGTGGGCATGTTTTGTATTGCATAACATTAAGAAAGAACCATTATGCCAACTTGGGATTAGCGCTAATTCTGAAAATTTCACGGAATTGAATTTTGTTGTTAAGCATTTCTCATCCCTGAAGATTTAGCGATTGATCCAGTAAGCACAATTGTAGTGAGTAGTGAAGTACTCGGTATGATTAGTGTTTACCGTAAATGGGAAAGTGATGCACCTAACTGTTCGTAAGCTACATTTTTTCAAATGATGAAACCGAAAATTGTTCTTTGAAATCAGCTTTTTGCAATCTGCAGCTTCCCACACATATCGAATTCCGGATGTTATGTGATAATATGGATGTACAACTCTAGTGTTATCACCCTTCAAAGCAGTAGAAGCAATTGGTGGCTCTTATTCAACGGCTGAGTTCAAAATATTACACAATAAAATCGTCATTTTCAGAATTTTTGAGATTTTATTTATTTACTCGCTTTATATGCGAAATATAATCGACTTAAACCTGTTGACGTAAACTACTTACATCACTTCACCTTATGTTAAATTGAATTTCCAGACAATTTATTCAGTCAAGGAAAAAGGGAAAAATAGTACGCGACAGAACTTTCTTACCAACCTAATACTTTTGTCGATTGAAAATTCAGAGCTATCAATGACCTCGAAATCTTCAGCTATTCAATAAATACTACAGCTGCGATCTCACGGGTCCTAAAACAATTTCGATATGGATACAAAATTTCGTAAAATTTTATAATATTCAATCACAAAATTGAAAGGAATCGGCAAAAGATGACTTCCGACACTTAACTTAACTTCCGAAATGTAGGTCAAAGAAAACTTTTCCAGAAATTTTGACCTACCATTTGCATATTTTACAAAAACCGCCATTTTTTGTATTGACCCTTAGTGTTATATTCCATTCGAAAGAGCATCAAAAGTTATGTCAGAATCCAAATTTGCGAATAAATTAATCAACATCTTTTCGGGAAACATGCAATTATATGACGAAAAACAGCTGTTTGAAATTTCGATTGTTTAGAAGAACATATTCCAATCATTTCTGGTTTCTGAAACCGTTACCCTAGATGTAAAATGTTATGAGGAATTCAGTATAAAATATGCCGAAGATGAGCGAGGTACTCCAAATAGAGATTTGCTCGAAAAACTGAGGGTGTTCTGAAACGTTAGTTCCGCTCGAGTGCAAACATTTTAACAGGCATTATTGTTAATTGAACTAATTTTGCTACGGAAACAACTTTAAATCACTTATTATAGATATCGAAAAATAGTGGTAGCTAGATATCGCATGGAAAATGCATGCAAAAATGTTTGCACTCGAACGGAATCGAACTCACGGTTCAGAACTCCTTCAGTTTTTCGAGCAAAACTCTATTTGGGGTACCTCGCTCGCCGTCGGCATATTTTTTTCTGAATTCCTCATAGCATTTTACATCTAAGATAACGTTTTCAGAAACCAGAAATGATTGGAATATGTTCTCCTAAACTATCGAAATTTCAAATAGATGTTTTTTCTCACATAATTGAATGTTTCCCGAATATATGTTGATCAATTTCTTCGCAAAATTGGATACTGACATAACTTTTGATGCTCTTTCGAATGGTATATAACACAAAGGGTCAATATAAAAAATGACGGTTTTCATAAAATATGCAAATGGTAGGTCAAAATTTCTGGTAAAGTTTTCTTCGACAATAATGACTCTACCACCAAAGTTTGAACTCCTAGCGATAAGTTTGAGTCATTGTGCCACTTTGCCTCCAGGATCTTACGTTCTAACGGAGACAGCGTTTTAAGAGAATAATTATATGAGGCTACTTTCCTTTTCGCGCAATTACGATGTTCTGTTGCAGTTTTGCGTTTAATAGTGGGTCCGAAAATATAACACCTGTAAATTTCACTTCGAACCCAAATTTTCCCGAAAAAAACGGGATGTTTCAGAAATTGGGTGCTCAATTTAATTTTTTTTGTATCATGGTTCTATGAAAAAGAGGAATCCTAAAAAAACATCACGGTGACTGCACGGATACTGAACTTAAATACGCCCACTTCAAATTCGATTTTTTTCGAAGCTGCCTTTAGGTTTGACCACTTGTACTGAAGCAAAGCGATGCGGCTCATTACAGTGACAACGTCAAATCTTTGTGAATAAAAAATAAATCAGTATTTAAAAATATGTTATGCTTGTATGAATTTCTGCAGTTCAACGGTTTTCAAGCCGCACTCCTCTGTGCACACTCTCGAAAGGAAGAGAGGCTGACGCTTACTCAAAGTCGATTTTATCCCGTCTGTTTTCTTTATGCTTTTTTCGTGGATTATCATTGGAAAAGTCATGTTTCCACATGTTTTGAGATTTGAGTTTCACGACTGATTCATCTTCCTAAATGTAGGGTATTCCATAACAATCCGAGAATGGCTTCAACAGAGGATTAAATTATTTCTTACTACTTCCCCTTCTTTTTGCAGTTCTCCAGTTCAACTGAATAGAAACCGGTAATTTTAGTGATCAAGCCAAACCAATTGCTGCAGAGTGAAAATAGGTCACAGATAGCTACGTATTTTCCTCAATTCCGCAATTCACCTGCCAATCATGCTCCAATTTTCAACTGCACAAACTTCATCAATAACGTATTTTTTGTATCTTGGTTCTATGAAAAAGATGAATCCTAAAAAAATATCACGGTGACTACACGAATACTGCACTTTAAAATTCCCACTGCCTTTGGGTTTCACCGATTTTACTGAAATAAATCGCTGCGGCTCATTCCAGTGACAACGTCAAGTCTTTGTGAATAAAAAATGAATCAGTATTTGAAAATATTTTATGCTTGTATGAATTCCTCCAGTTCAAAGGTTCTCAAGCCGCTCTCCTCTGTACCTCCTCCCTCGCCACAGCCTGCTCCGCCTCGTTCTCCCTCTCGCTGTCTGTCGATGAACCCGATGAGTGAAGTTATCGATACCGGTAATTTGAGTGCTGAAATGAAACAGTTATCGCTAGGCGAAAGCAGGTCATCGTAACATGCCAAATTTACCAGTGACGGGATTGATCCAATATAATGAGTAGGTCGAGGTCCCACAATGATTCGACTAGAGATCATGATTCTCTCTGTTTCTCAATAAAGTCTTCTCTCTCGGATTGTGTTTGTCTTGCAGGTACGGGCGTCCATTGACATACCAGTATCCATCACGGAACACCGATGTAATGAGTCAGTAAATAGTTTTTTATTTGTTGTTCGTTCATTTTGAGTTACAAAGGGAAACATGACACTCTACTGACGAAGTCGATTTTCGATTGATAACCTATACAAATCAAAGCACGAATGTTATGGGTCAGAAATGGGAAGAGGAGAGTTGCCCAGGGATTTTTTTTAGAATTTGATTCTCTCCTGGGATATAATTCGAACAATATTATAATTCTTATGCAAGTATTCCCAGTGGGAGTATTTCCCTGCAAGGTACCCAGTGAGGAAATTCACTGGGATCCTACTTGGTTCCACTATTATCCCATTGGGAAAGTCACTATTCCCGTGGGATCATAGTGGAACAGACTTTCTAAGTGGGATCTGTGTTTCATGACCTTTGAGTATTTATTTTTCAACGATTTTGAGTATTTTTGCAATCGAAAATATTACTAAAGACTGAAAAGAGTTGTCGTTCATTGCGCGAAGGTTAGTGACTTCAGACATTATCATTAATTGCATGTGACTAATGGGCTGTGCCCAATATGTCTGTCATTAAAAAATGAATCTTCGCATTGTCCTGTCTAGTGATGATGATTTCTCTATTTCACGCCCAGAAAGTAAAAGCGAGTGTGGGCAATGTCGAGAATCAGACAGATATATGGTTATCCGTTTTTGAAAATGAAAGGCGCTCAGAAAAGAGTTCTAAAATAGTATTCCAAGTATTGGCGCGGGAACTGTAGCCATATTTTTTAAAATTTATTTTTGAGCCAGTAAATTTCAAGTTCCGTTACATCTAGAAGCGTTGAATGAAATAAATTTTGTTAGTAGAGTGTCATGTGCAAGTAGAATAATCGAATTATATGATTTGTTTCGTAGTATTTAAGCATTGGATCTGTTATTGAGAAGGGCTCCTGTTTGGATGTTAATCGTGGATTATCGAGTTAACTGTATTTCAGCGATAAATTTTTATTCCTTGTTAATTCTGGTTACACATTTCGTCTATCTACCAAGAGAGTTCCTTTGTGCAATATATATTGCACAAACATAATTTTGATATAATGTGGGTTTATCATTCGAACCTTTCAACGCATGAATAAGTCAAACGCATGAATAAGTGAATAAGTGAATAAGTCATCTACCAAGAGAGTTCCTTTGTGCAATATATATTGCACAAACATAATTTTGATATAATGTGGGTTTATCATTCGAACCTTTCAACGCATGAATAAGTCAAACATTGTCCTGCTTGTTTTGTTTGCACTCATTTATTGAAATGGGAGTCTTCTAACAATGTGGATCATTTCAATACCATCGGGCATTCGCGGCTAATTGAGAAAAACATTCCTTATTCAAAAAATTGCATAAATCTTACCGCACTCTTCGATTTCTGATGGATCGTCTGGACAAGCTTCGGAATGGATAAACGATGCTACGATTCTACAGCTTCACGTGGGAATATGACTACCCATTTTCTGCAGGTTGCAATATCGAGTTGGCCAACGGCTTTAAGCCGGTCAACGTAGCCACGTCCATCTGTGAGTGGAAGATATCTTTGGATGTTATGGTGAGAACGACATTAGGATTGATCAGAGATGGGAAAGAAATGTTGGAAGAGCTTGACCAGATATGCGCTTGGAATGTTGATGGGAATAGGCTAGATATCAGCATAGTGAAACATCAATGGAGAAAAAACAAACGTGAGTGCTATATCGAGGGATGCCCTCCCCTCTATTACCGTAATCGTCAGACGCCTTATGCCGTCTTCCCCTGCCTTGTAGGCAAGTCCTTCCCTTCTTATCCCTATTCACAGGGCGGGTAGATCACTGACCCCGCAGCCCCCTCTCTCTCTCCCCCTCTTCCCATCGCTAGTGGGATGTGACTCCCTCTCTTGTCCTATTCTCTGTAGATAAAGTCTCTTTCCCTCTATGCTCATGGAGTTGGGACAGGGCTACTATACAACATTGGCGATCAGTACTCATTGCCTGTTAGTAAGATTAGTAAGAAGAGTAAGATTGCCTGTTCCCGTTCGTTCTTGTTTTCGTAATCGGTAGTAGCCGATTTGAGTTAGAAAGGGAAGCAGCCCGATCTCTCTCTCTCTGCTTTGTGTCGGTAGTCGCCAATCACATTAGCCATCGTTCTAAGTCACTCTGGATTGGTAGTGGCCGGTCGCAGCAGTTAGCGTAAACTCGCCACTGGTAGTTGCCAGTAAACGTAGTTCCTGCGGTAATCGATTGATGGATCGTAAGCACGCGTGCCATCGGGATGGTCGAGCCAAGCGAGAGCGAGTGGAATGGTGACGATGCAAATTAAGCGGAGTGAGATAGATGCGAAGTTGCATACGACGAAACACGAAGAGAGAACGAATGAGCGAGAGACGAGATCAAAGATCAAACGAAGGACAGTCGAGAGTTGAGATCAGAGAAGAGAAGAGTCCATAATGACTGCATGCAAGAACGCATAAGGTTCACGAGATTCCGAAAGACCGAAAGAGGACTCGAAAGAGGAGAATGGACGGGAAGACGTGACATTTACTCTTCTTAGACGTCGCCCTGAAGTGAAAGTAAGATGATTCTGAAAGAGGGGACTGGGAGAAGGGACAGGAAGAAGCACATTCCCTCTTCTTAGCCATCGCTCTGAGGTGCAAGTAGGATGATGCGAGGTGAACAAATGCAGCTCCAAATGGAGAGCAGAGACCAGTGAGGCTAGAGAGCCAAGGTGCGTGCACAGCTTGAATGGAGTTGAAGGTTCGTAAGAGGAAGGAACTACTCCAGATAGATCGTGTGAATGTTGCTGATGAGTACCAATAGCCCCGATAGATTGTTAGACGATCTTCGGGAGACACAAGAGCCAGATCGATCGTGATGAATGTGAATGAAATTTCATACGATGTTAGGGTCTGAGAATATTGTGAATGGTATACGGTAGAAACCGGAGCAGCCTGTAGTTGCGACTGACCATTTGGGGTCGCTAGAGAGAACGGAGTTGAAGGTTCCTTCGGTAGAGAAACTACTCCAGATTGAGGGTACGAATGAAGTGAAGGTTACTAGTAGCTCCGATTGAGTGTTTGGATGATCTTCGAGGAGATGCCAAGAGAGCTGAAAGAGTGCCAAAGAGCTGAACTTCGGGAAGACTCCCGGGAGCCGGACCGATTGTATTGAATAAAATTTTCATACTAATTGATTAAGACTAGTGCGACTGGTATTTGAGGTACCGTATGACGGTTGCGGCGACTGACCTATTGGGGTTGTCAGAGGAAGACAGAGTAGTGATTGACCAAATGTGAGGGATCACTAGCAGTCGACCGATATTGTAACTGCCCAAGGAATAGCGACTGACCAAGTAAGGGGTCGCTGTAGAGAGAAGTGATTGACCAAAGGAAGGGATCACTAGCAGTTGACTGAGATTGGGACTGCCGATGGAACTGGCAACTGACCTAGTTAAGGGGTCGTCCGTGAAATTTCCGACGAGGATGTCGGCCGAGAAACTAGTGATTGACCTAACAGAGGGATCACTAGAGGATGCAGTTGTTGACCTACGTTTGGGACTGCCCGAGAGAACGGTGATTGACCAGGATAAGGGATCACTAGTTGTATCAGTGACTGATCATTGTGATGGTCTGCAAGATCAGGTGTGCGCGTAGCACGGATGCCTGTGGCTAATAAGTCGTGACGTTGTCGTTTGGCAAGGCGCATAGCACGGATCCTGTGGCTAATAAGTCGTTGCTGTGAGCGGAGTCCAGTGATAGTACTGAGTGAATGAAACCAGAGGAAAGAGCTGGTGGCGCTGAGTGGCTGTGAGTGCACAGCGTCGTGGCCTGAAATGACCACACCCGACGGGGAGTCACGTTGAGTCTCGTGATTTCTGAAAGAAAGCGAGAAATCGGAAGCGTCTCCTGGAATGGAACGTTAGTTGAGAAGGCACGAAAGTGCATGGAAGGAATCTGAACACACGCTGGTGTTGTTCGAGAAGTGTGAAGTGTGAACACAGGTGGTTGACAAGGTCGACTCTGTGGTTAAGGAAATATCCTGAAGTGTATTATGGAGGACAGTGAGATACTTTCGAGTATGATGTCAATGATGTGTCATGTACACTTGCAACGGAATCGACATCGCGTTCATGTGCAACGGCATCTTCATCGTGTTCAAGTGCAACGGCATCTGCATCGAGCTCGAGTGTACATCTACGATGGCGTCTACACGAGTTTCGTCGAGTCTCGCAGTGCAACGTCGAAGAAATAACGGGCCCACAGTAGTGGAGAACGACAGAAAGACACTCAGAATGAGTCCCACTGACCAATATTTCTTCAAACGTGGCCCCATTGTTTTCGTACCACAGTTCTACTGTTATTGATCAGATTCAAGTTAGAATCTTGGAGGGAGGTGTTATATCGAGGGATGCCCTCCCCTCTATTACCGTAATCGTCAGGCGCCTTATGCCGTCTTCCCCTGCCTTGTAGGCAAGTCCTTCCCTTCTTATCCCTATTCACAGGGCGGGTAGATCACTGACCCCGCAGCCCCCTCTCTCTCCCCCCCCTCTTCCCATCGCAGTCTTTGACTATCTTCTCTAGTGGGATGTGACTCCCTCTCTTGTCCTATTCTCTGTAGATAAAGTCTCTTTCCCTCTATGCTTATGGAGTTGGGACAGGGCTACTATACAACAGTGAGCATCTCACTATTTCTTTGAGACGCTTATTTTTTTTCTTGTTTGGATGAGTCCCAGCAACCATTGAGATGAGAGCGACGCAAATGAAGATAGGAAGGTGCTGAACCTTTCCTGTCGGAGAAGGAGGCGTTGTTCGTTCAAATGCTAATTCAAACTCATTTCGACTTTTTTTCAAAATGTCTACAGATTCTTGCGATATTTCGCGAGCAAATCGAAATTAGTGTATAACCCGAGCGATCGCAGCAGCAGCAGTTCTTGAACAGTTGTAGATTATGTCGTATTTGATAATTGGAGAAGTTTTGTGACAAACATTTATTATACCATTGAAGTGGTATCTAATGATCGTGCACGTTTCATAATCATAATTTTATGATATTGTTATTTTAATAATTTTGTATTTCAGCACCTCTCCTCTTTGATATGACGATGCTCTTCCTATTCGATTATCATCCTCCACGCCCACAAGATTAAGAGGTCCTTTTTTAAGTATGTTATTTAATAGGCCAACTTTATCATGTTTTGAGCTAACGGCGCTTTGTTAGCCCGACTGGTGACGAAAATTCATGGTTTTATATGGTTTGCTTCGTCTGGTGAAAGTGAATTGTGAGTTCGTTTTTTCTTACAGGCACAAGACTGAGATAGGCGCAACATTTCCAGTGAAGTTGAAGTCTTTTTTCTCAATAAAAATAACTCGAATACGTGTTCATCTGTTTTATATTTCAGCAAATTTATGAGTTCACCTAGAGTGGGGATTGCTCAGTTTTATGTAGCTAAAAATAAAGTTAAACATAATTTTGTCTACTCTTTCTGCAATAGTATTCCTTACTTTCAATTGGCTCCACATCTGCATCATCCTCTTCGTCAGCATTCTCACTCCAGTCTGGCTGCGCATTGAGGGACGAAGGAGCACGACAGGTGAGGAGGAGGGGGAGATAGAGAGAAGGATAATTAGGAGGAGGATGTGGTTGAATAGAGGAGGGGAGTAAGTAGAATGGGGTTTGAAGCAGCCTGAACGTAAAGAAATGTAACCACTCCATCCCATATATATCTTGACGACCGATGAAGTCGCCTAGGTGCAAAAATATTTCGGGAAGGATGAAAACAGAGAGACGTAGTACATTTGGGTTTCATATGTTCTATATCCAATCATGCAGCTGGGGCAGCCAATAGTAATCCAGCATATCTGAATAATTTAGGATAAAAATATTGAGCTTAAACTTTGAGTTTTGGACCTGTGGTTTTCGGCCTTCCACTATGAGAGATAGGTTATGGAACAACATTTTCGTCAATTATCGGAGCTCAATCCGTGCAAAATTTAAGAAAAAGATATGATCCCTTAATATCGCCCCCAATGCTTTTAGATATGTGGCTCTGTTCTACGTCGAGGTTTGTCCCTCCTCCCGTTCTCCATATGAGCCCGTTTGCCTAAGAATCGAGAAAGACTCGGAACAGCCAAAAAATGTCGATTCTCTAAAAGTCTGGGTTTTGGGGTAATCGAGTGTGCTGAAAACGATGGGCGGAGTCATTGTGGTACAGAGCCTTGGTTGGCTCCAGACGTCGTCACGTCGAAACCACTTTTTTGAGTATATCGCCACTCCGGAAAGTGCTAAAATTAGTCGAATAAGCTTTCCGGAGTAGAATTTCATGCTGAGTACGCCTATCCAATTCATTTTTTTTTATGAATTATTAAAATTTTTTTTTTAAATCAACTTTTTCATATGCCCAAAGTCGGCTGAGTGAGTTACATGGTTGGATCCGCCGTGACGAGGGGATTCACAATCTCTATTTTCGTCCATTTTGGCTTCCGGACTCAAAAAAATTATGAGCCGATATCTGGAGAAAACGGCACTTCCTCTCCCCTCTCCCTCCTGGCGGTACTAGCGAGGGGTGCCAGATGGGATAGAGGGGAGGGAGAGGGTAGAGAAAGTGTCATTTCTCCAGTTTTATCCATATTTCGGCTCACTAAATGCTTTCAATTTTAAGAGTCCGGACGCCAAAATGGACGAAAATAGAGATTCTGAATCCTCTCGTCATCGGATCCAACTATGTAACTCACTCAGCCGACTTTGGTCATATAAAAAAGATGATTTTTAAAAATGTATTTTAATAATTCATAAAAAAATGAATTGGATAGGCGTAATCAGCATTAAATTCTACTCCGGAAACTTCATTCGACTAATTTTAGCACTTTCCGGAGGGGCGATACACTCAAAAAAAGTGGTTTCGACGTGACGACGTCTGGAGCCAATGAAGGCTCTGGGGGCAAAATGAATGCGCCCATCGTTTTTAACACATTCGATTACCCCAAAACCCAGACTTTCAGAGAATCGACATTTTTTGGCTGTGCCGAATCCATTCGGATCTGCTCGATTCTTAGGCAAATGGCCTCATACTATTTTCTATTTTCTATTTTCTATTTTCTATTTTCTTTCTATTTTCTTTCTATTTTTTATTGTATGACTATTTTCGGTTTCTTACTTCTTAGTTTTTTTCTTAGATGTCACTTATTCTCAAGTGATCATCTTGGATGATTTAGGTATGAATTTGGGTGCATTAGGGTTGGTAAAAACAACGGGGTGGAAAAGAAGTAGAACAGTCACGACTTTTTATCAGGTTCTACGTTACGTTTGGTCTCCAGTGATCTTCTCTATGCTCTCCTAGTATTCATCCTGAAGAGAGCTGTCGAGCAGTACCCCAAGATCGCCTCCTTCCAGCCAGCTATCAATGGTTTGTCAACAATATTTGATACTACGCTACATTCTTAAACATGCTTAAATGTAAATAATATGAATTTTAAGACGAAAATAACGTAGTGATTTAAAATCTAATGATCGTCGGGAGATAACTAGCGAGGAACTACGTCACGCTAAATATTGGGATATTGTGCTACGTCACTTCCTGAACCTCTCCGAGGAAAGGCAAACGCTTTTCACTCTTACGGGAATTGAGCCATCAACCTTCGGTTTTCAAATCCATTGCTTTAGCCACTCGGCTATGAAAATCGGTCAGTATGTATCTTATAAATCATCATAAATCGAGTTATTAATAATTCAACAAAGAAACACATTAAAATTCGAATTTTAAAAAAATTGCAAAAATCGTCATTTTGCAATATTTGAAACCTGTAATTTAAGCTAATTTGCAATTAATGTTTCGTTTAATTGTAAAAACAATTAAGTTAATTCGTTAAGTAATTATTTAAACAAAGAAACACCACAAAATCAACATTTTGATGCAAACGGGAAACATTGGCTGATCACCTATGCGCGCCGCCGCACCTGACCTAGCGCAAATGGTTGGACGGTTGCGATGAAGTGGGAAAACGGTGTTTGGAGCCAAATATATTTTTAAAATGTGTAAACGGCTGGTCTCCTTGTTGGAAATATAGTAAACAACTTGAAAAACACAATGCGAATTTATAAGAATTTTATGAACGAAAATGGGGATACGGCAGGAAGTACAGCAAAATGTCACAAATCCGAACAGACAGAGCGACACCTGTTTTTCGCGATTTGCTTAATTTTTTTTCAATTGAGCTCCTGTTTTTTTGTTAGTCTAATGATTAAATCCCACGTTTGTGCTCCCGTTTGCAAAGTTACAGCCTCCTACCTGTTCTGGGTCGAAAATGCTTACGGTTTTAGGTAAGTATGTAATGTTGAATTAATCGTTTATTCGTGCGTAGCCAGCCCTAGCGTGAATACAGCGAACAATAGCGTGTCACACTTTTAATTCAGAACTTGATATCATGAGTGGAAAGCGAGGAATATTTCTGCAGAGTGGGAATTGCTTTCTGTGATGGAAATCGGATGTCTAAGTGCTGCACTCAAATAGACGACCTCAAGGTGAATTGAGATCTCAGCAGTTTGTGATATTCACTCGTTGTGGGAAGGATCCGATAATTTCCTTATTCGCCCGATAAAATTCCATTCATTATGATTCTCCCGCTTAGTAATTATGCCACTCTATGCGTTGTATTCAGGCTAGGGATGACTGCGCAAGAATAGGCTTCCTATCACGCGTGTCACGTAAGAATCCAATAAACTTGTTCACAGTGAAAAAGTCGAAAATTAATAGACACCGGTTGGAAACATTTCGGTCAAAAACTGTGAACAAGACCCACTGATTTTATTTGATTCGTACGTGACACGCGTGCTATTCTCTGTTTTTTCTCGCTGATCATAACGATAAGAGAACTCGCAGAATGAAGAGAATCAGATAACTCTCGCAGTGCGCCGCAACGACTAATTGCGAAATGTACGCAAACAATCTTTGATGAAGCCTAACTCATGCTAAGGCTAACATCTTTCTTGCAGGCGTGGGCGGAAGTCTCATATAAATGCAGGCGTCCCGACTCTCCACTTGATACCATCAGGTGAAGAGGGAGATACAGTCGAAGCAGAGTTAATTTTTTTTAAAAATACGATCAATAAACCCGGAATTTTTGAGTTTCCCTGATTTGTCCATGCATTTTCCGATAACGGTGGAAAACTAGTGAGTGTTGGTGTTTGATGCTTTGCGAAAAAAACAGTCATGTTAACTATGAGTACTCGCTGTGACTTCATTAATATTTTCCATGACTGTTGGTATTGAACTAGGTGATCAAATGTATCACAAAAGAGTAGTTAGACCGTTCGAGCCGAGAGTACACAATACCTCTCCGGTGACATCCCTAAAATTATTTGTAAACATGAACAGTGAGCCCTGATAATTTGGGGTTCAGTAGTTCCTGAATTGTCTAATGATGCGGGAAAAGTATTGAATCACTTGATATTGGGAAAAATCTATCATACCAACGGTGTTGGCGTAAGTGCGCGGAAAAATGCAAATAACCGAGTACATTATTGATTATAGTATTTCGCCTTTTCTCCACGATTTCCCTAGCATTCAGGCCAGTACAGGTGCTACGATTGCTGCTCTCACATTATAAGCAGTTGCAACCAAAATAAATGTTTGTATTCTCTATGATCTCGGTACCTTGCGAACTCTAGCTGCTAGAGTAACCTATCAGCTCAGAAACGGGTTGCGTTTAATGATTGTCATACATAGCATGGGTAAAAAATATATTGTTTTGATTGCTTTTTTTATCTCGATCTATCTCATTATCTTATTTGAATAATAATCATAATAGTACAATATTTATCGCTCTTGGCAGGTGTATTAATTAGAGTTGGTCAAGTAATTTTTCCACAGATGGGTCATATGGGCGAGCTTCCGAATGGATGAACGGTGCGACGATTCCCCAGCTTCACGTGAGAATTCTGCTCCAAGGGTGCGATAACATCGGTCATGCAATCTATCGCAAATTTAATTTTAAATTTTAGTGTTAATTGAAACATCAATGTAGTCTCCTGTTCGGAGAATTTATCCATCATGCGGAAAGCATTTCAACTGTCTGGTTGATTCTGGTTGCGCTTTGAGCATTTAGCCTGCCTGAAAATTCAAAAAGTGATGAATTGGTTGACGCAGTAAAAAAACCAATCTTGTAGAGACAATGGAGGATATTTTTTGACATAATTTGTATGCCTGCTATCCTCAACCTCCTTCCCTCCCTCTCCTGAAGTTCTGTCGAAAAATGGGGAGTTTTAGTGCTGCACTCAATTATCTTTAGCCCTGGTGATTCGAAGTCCCACCCCTTTTGTAATAATCGCTGGTGGTTGAATGGCTCCGATAAACGAATTGCTGCATTGAGAAAAATTAACGATCAATATTATTCTCCCGCTTGCTTATGATGCCACAATTGTTCATTTTATTCACGCTAGGGATTGTCTACGCGAGAAACGAATCGTTTCATTCGGCATGATCTCTTGAGGAACAAGTACACGCAGTAAAAAGAGAGTAAAGTAACTCGAGCAGTGCACCGAACCTAATTGCGAAGATTGATCATCGAGTCTGGCGGATTCGAGCAGAGAAGATTCTAGAACACGCAAGGCTTCGTTTACGACCTATAGTGAGATTCTATCTATGCAATGCAATCCAACATCCTCTCGCAAGCACACCGCAAATGACCATCTTGAAATGAGAAGAACGACCTTTTCTGACCCCACATCTTGATCTGCGCCCAGAAAGCGATAACAGATAAATATTGTATTGTATTGTATTGTATTGTATACTTCGAATACACAATATGCAGTGTGCCTTCTGTTGTTATATCAATCGATCCGTTTAAAATTGCATTTACAGTTAGTGTCTTCCTCAATTCTTACACCTTATTTTCTAAACTGTCGTCCTCTATCAGTCACTAATTCTTCATATCAAAATTTAACATGGATAGAAAACGATCGTCACCCACCGATGGGCGTGGCGGCGTTGTTACGATTGATACCAGCCGCAAGACTGCTGATCATTATATGAGAGAAAGTTAGGCAGGAGGGATTATGAGTTCTTTCTTGTAATATTTGATTTGCGTCTATGGACCAGGCAAATGAGAACTGCATTGTGGAAAACTGTATCTTCTGGAACTTGAATCATTCGTAAAACACAAATCTTAACAATTGTCGAAAACAGAATGTTCAATTGAGAAGCCGTGTGAGAAACAAAGAGAAGGCAGACGAGGGAAAATTCGACTAATCGTCTGACTCTCGCAATTTAACGGATGTGTTACTTTCTGAGTTTGAACGTAATATAATTGGTTCATTAATTCGCAAGTTTATTGTAATTTATTAGTAGTGGGTTATATATCAGGTTGGCCGGAAAGTCTTTGTATATGGTTTTGTTTTAACACTGCTCGTCCCTAATGCATTTTGGATTTCCCTACTTCCTAGTGAATAACAAACAGTGGTTGGCCTTTATAGTAAGCAACTCCCCATTACTTTCCCTTCAGTCAGGCTCTAGTAGTGGGGGTCACTCAGAGGTCAATTTTGCTCTATCTTTCACTGTTATCGAGATACGAGCTCTCAAAGTGAGAGATGCCGAGATGAAGCCCGGCGTAGAGAGGCCCAAAATGAAGTATGTATAATTATACTCTGCGGATATGTCAGACATGCCTTAGGATTGCTGAAACCGGTGAGAACTCATTTTGCGATTCCCCTCCATTTCCTAGAATGGCGATTTTAGCGCTATTTTCTCGTGAAAGGCGTGATATTGTATGCACATCGGAAGGAAGAAATACTGAATTCCTCGCGATGTAGTGAACTTGAATTGTCCTTGCAACGGCGACCCGTCAGGGAAAGTATACAAATAGCTCATATGCGATCTTAAAAAAATTAAATTTGTGATAGTGCGCGACCGGAGGTGATAAAAGAGTAGTGGGTGGCTGTTTCGCCCGATTAAAGACATGGATAGTCTCGAACCGGCGAGAACAGCCAGAGGGGCTCTCGAGGAGCATGCCCAGCTGGATATAGACCTTGCTATTTTTGTTCGTAAGCAACGTTGCTTTTATGTATTTTAAACTATAATATTAGGTTGTTCGGAAAGTTTCTTTCTTTTATTTTTGTCATGACAATTCCTGTAGCATTCGACTTCAATTATTTTGTCTATGGTATACGCAAGGGCCTTTTTCAATTATTTTCTCATTATTTTTCTCATTATTTTCTGATTTTTATTTCGGTTTCGCGGACATATCATTTCCAATTGTTGTTCTAGTGAATAATTTTCAACATGAAAGTTGCTTGAAATAATTTTCCGAACATTTTAAGCCCTTTGCCGCATTTCTAGCTCATCTGGGAGCTGAAATACAGCACAGCCAGGTGCAAAACCGGAAAATTCCTAAAAGCCGGCTCTGGGACCAATACCCATATTTTTCTAAACCAGCTGTCCTCGGTATTCTACCACCAAAGTAGAGTCGAGATCAGGCACAAAAAGTTTGGAATTGTTCCCTGATTCCTCCACTGGCTCGTGATACGTGTGTTATGTAAAACATCGAGAGATGTGATCTCACTAACAAGCCCTATGTGTTTGACTTTCGTACCCTCAGTGAAACGCAAAAGCTACTTCGAAGAAATCGAGAAATGAGCAACTTTTTATCGCAAATTATGTAAGCGTTTTGAGCATCCGCTAGGGTGTAATTATGGACGCATGATATTATACAGCAACCTACACGGATCCACATATTCACACTTCAGAAATCACACTTCGCCACAACTTTGACGTTTCGATTGCGCCGAGGAAGAACTACGAATGGAGAATTGAACCATATGCTCATCGCTTGGAATGATAATGTTCGGGTAATCACTAGCACTGTTCTTTGTATTGATATTGCCCCAGGGTGGACAGTTTTAATAAACTGCATAACGTAAATTCTCCTGTTTAGAATTGGCAAACGGTCGAGCGAATTCTCACGTACAAAAAGGAAGAAAACAACATCATACCCTGACGTGGTGCAGGAAAAGGAAATAACAGAGACCTAGGATCGCGGATCACCCAGACCGGCGACTGTAATTCACATAATTTTAAAGTTTTAACAATTTTAAAGGATTTTGTAAAAACACATCGTGGAAATGCTTTAAACATCGCTGTGATCGATTTTCATCGCTGTGAAAATATACTTTTGTCAGTAGAAATTTCGGAAGTATCAATGTCCTCAAAATCTTTAGTTGTTCAATAAATAGTGCAGCTGCGAGCTCACGGGTCCTAAAACAATTTGATATGTATACACAATTTCGTAAGATTAAGATTCGATCACAAAATTGAAATGAATCGACAAAAGATAACTTCCGAAATGTAAATGCAGAAGCAACAACGATTTAAGGGAGCGAACTTTTGAATTTTTGAATTCGTTGACTATTTTTTTCAATTAAAAAAAATATCACAATGGAACATCAAAACTTTTGCAAAATCAATGTTTCCCTTTCCACCAGTCATTTTATAGTTTCTTCATGTTCGTATCTCCACTTGCTTTTTCCCATATCAATGAAACGGGGCTTCATTACACACTAAATAAAAAAAACTTCAATTGTAATTAACGCCATAATTTTTATATCTATCTAAAAATTAATAAATAATTATATTCACAGTTAGAGTGTTACCAACTTCACAAGCGATCTTTACTCGCCTCTTGTCCATCACAAATCCAGTAACTGAAACTCTAACAATCTCTCCCACTCGCCGATGGGCGTGGCGGCGTCGTTGGAGTTGATGCCATTAAAAATCAGAACGTGAAAGAAAGTGCGGCAAGGTGGGATTAAGAGTACTTTATTTAGAGACCGCAAGGTAGTTTGCCGAATTGCTCTGGCTGGGTCGTTTGTGGGTCTAATGAATTCCTGTGAGACCAAATAAGGGCATACTTTTTACCGTTTGTTGATATCTTATCTCTGACTCGACTTACGGCCCAAAAACACCTCTAAAGAGTAACAATGGAAATGTAGTCGAAATCGGGACGAGAGTGGAGTGGGCGGAGCCCGCTCTGCCTGGTTTCTCGAAAACTTTGAGCATAGCTTCGCATCGAGCTTGCTCGAGGTTGAGAGGAGAGGCAGAGGTCCTCTAGAGCGCGCGCTCTCTGCACACGCCGGTTGAGAGACAGGCCAGAGAGCGCTTCAGACTCCGCCCCCCTTGCACTCCCATTTGCGCGCGTTCGGCAACCGTTAAAATAAAACTACAAATCAGAGAAAATTCGTAAAATTATGATTTAGATGTCAATCGAAGCCTGCATTCAGGTAAAATCGAGTAGACCATGCCCACGTTAAGAATTGACATTAGTATCACTCTAATCATCCAATAGTGTTCTCAAGTCATTCTGGGTTCTCAAGTGTGTGGCGAGCGGTTGAGTGCGATTTCGTCTCTCCGTCTCCGGTTCCGCCCGCCCGGATTCCCTCTCCCAGAAGCTTTGGCACGCGGGAGTTGTACGCCGCCACGATGGGTCGCCACTTCTACATCGGCACCATCAACGCCAGGACGCTCGGCCCAAGGGAGAAGCAGACGGAGATGGAACTCGCCCTCGACAACATCAAGTGGGACGTGGTTGCAGTGCAGGAAGCAAGGATTGTGGGTTGTGCCTCGTTCAATCTTACATCCTCAGGCACTGTAATCTACCACTCGGGCGGGCCCACTGCTTCCCAAGGCGTGGCATTTTTGCTTCGACCGCAACTCGCGCGCGGAGCAGTGTTCAATGGCCTCTCCCCTCGTCTAGCCACTCTGCTCCTCCCCGATCTGCGGCTCTTCCTGGTCTGCGCGTATGCCCCCACGTCTTCCTACGATGACGACGCGTACGAAGACTTCCTAGACCAGGTTGAGACCGCCCTGCAGAGTGCCCCAAGAGGTCATATGCCAGTTCTGGTCGGTGATTTCAACTGTCGAGTGGCGAGGGAACCTGGCAATGAAAGATTTGTCGGCAACTTCGCCTCTCCCACACCGAACTCACGCGGACGCTGCTTCACTGAGCTCTGCGTGAGGAACAGACTGCGCATCCTGAACACGTTCCCCAAGAGAAGGCACGGTCGAATCTGGACCTGGCGATCCCCCAACGGCTCCGCATTCCACCAAATTGACTACGTTGCAGCGCCCATCACAGCGAGGGTAGTCAACTGTGGAGTCGTTGGTCGGTTTGAGTTTGACTCCGACCATCGCCTTGTCCGGATGTGCCTCACCCTCCCTGGCAAGGCGAGGCAGAAAAGATGCAGGGAGCGGCTAGATTTTGATCGATCCGCTTTTACTGCCAACGCATCCCTTCTCGCGTCACTGCCCCTTGCCCGCCCCAGTTCTGCCACCGATGCCTATACTACGGTAAAGGCTTTCACGGAGACCGCGGCAACGAACTGTTGGAGGAAGCGCCAATCCCCTTCCTGGATCTCGAGTGGAACGCGGAAGCTCCTAGCGACACGCCATCAAATGCAATCCAACTCCCAACAAGCTGTCGCCTACTCAGCTGCCTGCAAAGCTGCCCGGACGAGTTTCGTCGATGACATCAGGAAGCGAAAGGAGGCGCAAGCACGGCAAGCAGCAACCATGGGAAGGAGCATCGTGAAGAGCATGCTGAGTCTGCAAACCTCAAAGAAGCGCCTTCTAGTTCCCGACCCTGTAACTGGTGCGCTCTCTCAAGCAGCCACCAAGACAGTGGTCCAGAGCTTCTTTGAGGGTCTCTACACCCCTGCAGTTCCGTGTCCACTCCCAGTCCCTCCTCAGCCTCTGGATCCCCTTCCTCCCTTCCTACCCGATGAGGTCAGCAAAGCGATGTCCCAACTCAAGTGTGGTCACTCACCCGGTTCGGATGGCATTCTCCCTGATATGCTATACCACTCTCGAAACCACCTTGCTCCCGTTATCGCTGATCTACTCAACTATCTGGTAGATGGAGAGGCTGTTCCAAGCGACCTGACTGAAGCAATTGTCACTCTTCTGCACAAGAAAGGAGACCCTACCAACATTGGGAACTTCCGTCCCATCTCCCTCCTCACCGTTTCCCTGAAGACAATGACCAAAGTCATCCTTCAGAGACTCGAAACTGTGCTTGAAGAAACAGAGTCCTCGACCCAAACCGGTTTCCGGCGCGGTTACAGTACTCTCGACAACCTGCATGCCATCAAGCAGGTCACTGAACGAACCTCTGAGTACGGTATCCCACTCTACTTGGCGTTCGTCGACTTCAAGAAGGCGTTCGACTGTGTGGAGTGGAATACCTGCTGGCAAGCTCTCGTTCGGAGCCCATCCCTCCCTCGTCCACGTGTTGCGGCGTCTCTACGAGTCCTCCTCCACACTCATTCGAGTTAGTGAGGAGCTCGTTCCCGTGACTGTGCGTAGAGGAGTCCGCCAAGGGGATACCCTCTCGCCTCGTCTCTTCAACGCAGTTCTACGATCAGCCATGGACAACATCGATTGGGAGAACGACGGGATTCGAATCGACGGGAGGAACCTTTGCCACCTGGAGTACGCAGATGATGTGGCCCTCGTCGCGAAATCTCGGCCGGAATTGGAACGGATGTTGAAGAAGCTGATGGATGCGTGCAGCAGAGTGGGTCTCGAAGTCAATGCAAACAAGACCAATCTGCTCACCTCCTGCTCCTCTACCCGCAAACCAATCATCATCAATAATCTGCGGTTCGAATTCGTCGAAAGTGCCACCTATCTAGGAGGTAGAATCACTCTTCCCCTGGATCATTCCGACGAAATAGAGCATCGGATTCGATTGGGGTGGTTGGCCTGGAGCAAGCTATCGCATCTGCTCTCCTCCCGCCTTCTTCCCATGAAGATCAGGAGACGAGTCTTCGAGAGCTGCATCACAGCCACCGTTCTCTACGGAAGTGAAGTGTGGGCGCTACGGGCAAGTGAGAAAGAGCGACTGGCAGTGACTCAACGGAAGATGGAACGGAAGATGGTGGGAGTAACATTGAGAGACCGTTGGAGGAACGAGCGCGTGCGTGGTATGACGAAGCTGCGGGATTGGATTGAGGAAGGATTGAAAAGGAAAGCGCGCTGGGCCCTCAAGGTCAGAAGAATGGAAATGGAGCAGTGGAGCCGCGCAACAACCGTCTGGATCCCCTACAACAGGAATCCGTCTGGATTCCCTACCCCCTGGAAAGCCTCGCGCACGATGGAGAGACGACCTAACCCGAGCTATTGGCACCCACTGGTGGAGTGCAACTAATGAAGAATATCGACCTATCATCTTCTGAGCGTCTATTGCCTGATAAGATAAATTGATTGATTGATCCAATAGAACACATTCTTAACCCTAAATCAATACTTTTGAGATATTTCTAACAAGATTTTTCATGATGGGCACCCTGTAGTTTGTAGAGGCTCCTCAGACCTACATAAAAATATTTTTTTCAATTTTTTTGGTTGCGAATTCGCATTGTAGTCGCTCGGTCCAGATTTTGAGGCAACCCTTTCTCCCTCAAAGTGGGCGGAGCCTACGGTCTCTAACTTTATTATCTTATTGGATTTGCATCTATTGCTCAAGAAATGTTCAAGACATCGTGCAGCACTGTATCTTCGGGAAGATGAATCATTAGTGAAACACCAATCTCAACAATGGTCGAAGCGTGACTTATCCATTAAGAATCCAAGCGAGAAGCATAACGAAGAAATACTCGAAAAAGTGAGATATCGAGTGTTCGTCTAATCCGATTGTTATCTCGTTTTCACGACTGTGTTCATCGGTTCGAATAGCAAGAATTGCAAATTACGATGGTTGTTTTATGAGGCAAATCTCGATGATCTGATGCACACTACAACTCTCGGGGGCTGATACATATCATAAAATTGACTATATACTATTCTTTTTTCTGAAACAATGTTGTTGAATTAGCCAAAAAGTCTCAATCGCATTGTCGGGGGGACGACATTTGCGCAAACGACATTTGCGCAACTAAGCACCTCTCGCTTGGCAGGAGGCGTAGCAACTTGGGAGTTGTTGCATTGTTACCAGTATGCCCTGTACTTCATTTTCATATATAAATTTTGTTACCAGGCGATATTGAGTTTCAACGTATCGGGGTCGTAGGGGGTCGTGGAAATCCATATACCATGAACCCCGGGTCGTTGATTTGGGGTAAAACTCAATATCGCCTGGCAACAAAATTTATATATGAAAATGTAGTACAGTGCATACTGGTAACAATGCAACAACTCTCAAGTTGCTACGCCTCCTGCCAATCGAGAGGTGCTTAGTTGCGCAAATGTCGTTTGCGCAAATATCGTCCCCCCGCATTGTCATGAGCCATCGCGCTTGGGTTCAAGCGCGGTGAAACCCAAACGCCGCTACAAATAAATAATATTATTTCAAGTGGGAATGGCGAGTTTTTTGGGTCTGATCTTTTGAGGATGCGAGGAACAATAACAAACAATCGGCCAATAAAATAATTATATTGAAAAACTGTTTCCGGAAAACAATGTTTCCCTGATGTTTTCGGTAAAACTCGATTCACGCGAAAAATAAAGTAGCGAATATCACTATACTTTTCGCATTTCAACGTGAGTACAAGAAGCAACAATTGGAGCAAATGGTAAGGAAGTAATACAAGTTCCTATGATTAATCGGAATTTCTTTTTTGGATGAGGAACCGTTTTGAAACCGCATATTCCCAACATTCCGAAGCCCGCAAGTGGCGTTTGAAAAAAATGTTCAAACTGCTCAGATCGGGCCCAATTATCACGAAAAATGAGATGAGATCTCCAGATGAGATCTCTTCACATTCGGAATCTACGTACCCCGAGAACCCCGAGAAACCGAGAAACCCCGAGAAACCCCGAGTTTTTTTACCCCGAGAAAAATTGTTTTTAGGAAAATTGACTTTCTCCCTATTTCTCTCGCACCTTGTTTACCAGTTGCATTATCGATCGTAAACATTATCGATCTCTTCCTATACAAGGATATTATTCTCAAACTTGGCACAATCTGCAGTCTAACGGATTTTAATTTTGTATTTCTGTAATTTAATTGATTCGTTAGTTAGCAACTTAATGGGATATTATATGTAGGGGTTTTTCAAAGAGATTCCGACTATGAATTGCACGAACAATCTCACTGGACAGATGGGCAAAACGAATAGCCACAATTCACCAGGTTTCAAAAACGAGCTGCCGAAGAATTTAGCATAGTTCTAAAATTTTCAATCTCAGTCTAGCCATGATTATGCAAACTTCCGAACAACATACAGAATAATAATCGTCTGTACTCAAACAATCGGGACTGACCGACTCATCTCTTTTTTTTCATTAGCAGGGATAATGAAGATCTATTGAATACTCTCAACTTGGACGGCTTATTTGCGTATCGTGATACCCCTACTCACTAAGCGTGACTTCGGGAAATGCGAAACCGCAATTATCTAAATTCTTACAAAAACAGTATGAAATAAAGGCCGTCGGTAGTCTGCACTCACCGATCAGCGTGGGCATGTTGTCGGGGCTGATGCTATCAGCCCAACTGGAGATAACAACGTACAGGAACTGTATAAGCGAAATAATGCACTTTCCTCAAGATATTTTTGTGACTATCATGGGTCACGAAAACATGGAGACAGCCTCTCATCATGGGAGTGAATACCGCGTGATGAAGAAACAAACCGGGAAATTATGACAGAATTTGGTACTGATAATTATTTTTAGGTTTTTTCAAATAGAAATTATAAAATATAATTGCATAATCATTCACTTGGAAATGCACTGGTTCCTAATGTGATTTTGAAATAAAGTTTGCGAATCTAAGCGCCCGTCTTATCCATGGCTAAACAATCTTCAGTTATTCAAGAACAAGTGCAGCTTCGATTTGACGGGTCATATACCAATTTACAATATTGTAAGTACATCATTTTCGCTCCTTCCGTCTGCACTCAGGTAGAGTTTTCTTGAGAGTTGATTGCAACAGCCCTGCAGGCGATAACATCCTGCAGAATGTGTCTCATCCAAATAAAAAGGAAGAAGACGCAAAGGATAATAAAAGTTTTAACATGTTTGGTTCGTTAGTTCGCAAGCAAAATATAAGAAGTGACTTTTTTTCTGAAATGTCTTGATGACCGAATGCATATTCAGACGCACTGGGCACATATGGAAAACGTATATCACAAATTCACAAGGTTTCAAAAAACCAGCGAACACGGAATTCAGAGCAATTTAATAATTTCCTATCTCTCGAGATATTTCAGAAAGAAGCTTCAAATGGTGATAAAAATTAGGTTTTTTTAAAATATCTCGAGAACCAGTCATTTTAGCGTTTCGGCCCACTTCGAAGAATGTATTGTACTCGTCGAGATCTTTCTCTAGCATTCTTTAAAATGTTGAAATGATAATTTTGAACTGAGATATGACCAAAAATCGAATTTCATAGAATTTTTTAAACGATTTTTTCGGAGAGCCAAAGTTGGAGCATCCTTCATCAGTGCTAAAAGTCCCATTAGGTTCATTTGAAGAAAAGCCTTCGTTGACTTTTGCCGACCCCTTGTAAGAGAACAATGTTGTGGTTTTCTAAGAGTTTTCTAAGAGACTAGGTGTGTGTTTCACTAACCTTACGCCAGTGAATTCATTTTCTTTCGTGAAAAACGATTTGCCTGACTCATCACTTTTGCGTTCCCAGAGGGACAGATTACATGACGACAGTGGGTGTCATTAATCAAGACTGATAGAATAGAGACAGTGTAGAGGAAACAAATGAAGAGATAGTAATCTATCTGCGAGAGCCGATACATAGCCTTTGTCGTAAAATTAAATAAAATAATAAGAGAGACTATCTGTGAAATTGAACATATATAACAGACTATCTGAGAGAATCAACATATTTCTTCAGCGACTTGGCACTGGCCGATAATTATAATTCCTACTGACGTCGCCAATTGGTCGGCCTCCACGAGGGAAATCGACGAGCATCGCCAGATTTGCGATCCGCATCCGCGCGGTCGCGGGCGCGGATATCGACAAATTAACTACGGTAGCTTCGAAATTTTTATATCGACTCCAATCACTGCGGGGGTAGGGGCGCTGCATTCCTTGACAAATTCTAAGACTTTTTTACTTCGGAGAGTTTTTCGATCAGATTCCATCTAAGGCCGGAAATCGATAATTCCACTTTTGTTTCGTACATGAAAGCAGTTCCCCAGAAATTTTTCAAGAACTCCCCTAAATATTATTGGTGATCTAGCTTCTGCTTGAATCGACACCTACTCCCGTAGAACAGCGCGATTCAACTAGGCGCGTAAGTTGGTCAAAATGAATTATGGTGTAATTTTTGGGTTACTGTAGGTGAGTGCACAAAGTTGGACGACTTGTCCCAATTGGTGTAGGATAGCTTCAAATTGATTTTCAGACCATTTAACACCTGTTGGGAAATGTCGCCCTAACTTCGCACTCGCATACCGTAACCTAAAAATTACACCATAATTCATTCAAAATTCATGTTGACCAACTTACGCGTCTTGTTGAATCGCGCTGTTCTACGGGAGAATGTATCGAGTCAAGCAGAAGCTAGATCACCAATAATATTTAGGGGAGTTCTTGAAAAATTTCTGGGGAACTGCTTTCATGTACGAACTAAAAGTGGAATTATCGATTTCAGGCGTTAGATGGAATCTGATCGAAAAACTCTGCGGAGTAAAAAAGTCTTAGAATTTGTCAAGGGATGCAGCGCCCCTACCGCCGCAGTCATAGGAGTCGCTTTTAAAATTTCGAAGCTACCGTAGTTAATTTTTCAAATTCCGCGCCCCGCCCGCGCGGATGCGGATCGACATTCTGCCGATGCTCGTCGGTTTCCCTCGTGGAGGCCGACCTACTGGTGAAGTTAGCAGGAATTCGAATTTTCGGCCAGTGCCAAGTCTATTCCGATTATCTCAGATAGTGTGTTTTATGATAATGTTAATTAAAAGTATCGTCTGCTCGAAATTGCACACCACTACTCACCGATCTGATAGCGGATACTCGCAACGTGAATTCACTTAGTGCTGAGAACCAGAGAAAAGGCTAGATCAGTTGTTTTCTTAACTAATCAAAATGTTTCCATAAAATTTCTGATTCATTCTGCTTTTCAATACTGTCTGGGCATCTGTTCGATTTCACTTCCTACCCAAATCCTCCATGAAATCTTTCTCACCACAACCTTCAAAGGTCTCTTCCACTCAAAGACGAAATGACGTTGACCCCCTCTGCTCGACGGGAGATAACAACCTCCAAGAAAGGAATTAGTGGTGCCAAATCGACACGTGCCTCATTTCGTGAGCTTTCTCAATGGAGCGACGGAACGAGAGAGCGTGTGAAACGAGGGATTTCTCAGTACGACATCATTAACACACTTCTTTGCCGTATTTTTTGCTAATGTTATAATTTATGGAGTGTTTCCAACCGACAAACGCTACAAGGTCGAATTATCTCCAATTGTAGGGCACATCTCCTCCACGCGGTTGCTCAAAACACCGGGAGAAAGTGAGAAAAAAGAACATATAACAGCCCCAATCGAGGTGCCAGAATTATCAATGACCTCAAATCTTAAAGGGACCTGGCACTCTTAGAACATTGCCGCCCATATGAAATGTATCACCTTTCCGTTCATCTTTGTCAAAAAATAAAAAAATAAAAATCAATAATTAAGCTAAGAATGAATATCAAAGTTCAAGACCGGAGCCGGAATTAATACTCGGGTTGAAAAGGTATTAATTCCGGCTCCGGTCTTGAAGTTTTATTTTCACGGGCTCGGCTTACTGTGCTTTTTGTCTTATAGATCTTTTATATTTTTTTGTAATTTTACTTATTTCCATTTTTGTTTGATTATGCTCGCCGAGACCCAATTCAGCATGGCTAGCGTTAAGAAGAGACGTTGCTTCCTCTGTGGGGAGGAGGCGGAGAGTACAAGGAACTTCCCTCGTCGGTCGAGACCTCTGCTTCAAAGGGAGTGGCTGCTCAGACAGGGGCTAGATGAACAGGGAACAGCTCGTCTAAGGGATAGACACTCTTCGGTGAAAGAGCCTAGATGGTGTTTGCGCCACTTCGACTCCCCCTCCGATGAACTACCCAAGGACGTGAGTTCTATAAATTGTTTTACTAAAATGAACCTCTTCTGCCCGCGTGACGAATACACCTGCCCATTGCTTCAGCGCCGAAGTGTCGTTGTCCGCCCTGTTTGCATCCCTACTGTCCCCCTACGCACGACTAGACCAGCGGATCTCGTTCCGCCATCCCAATTCGCTGCCACACAACCAGTTTACCATCAACCCCCACGAAGACAAGTGAGTTCAGCTGCAGCCTAACGAAATCTGAATGAACATCCATGGGAGATTTATATCTACGATAAACTGCAGTAAAACTATAAGGCACACAACATCAAACTATTGATCGATCTTGACACAGTAGAATCATCGACCTACAATCCTCAATTAGACATACTAAATCGACTGATCATGGAGCACAGGCCCGTTCCAGGCAGGACCAGGTTCGGTTCGTCGCTCCCGATCACTTTCTCCAATCGCTTCGCATACAGATGTAAGTGGAAAGTATATTATTCAGAACTCAAAGAATACATAATCAATGATTTTACATAAATGTCATCATGAAAATTTTGAACAATAAACTTTACATAAATGTAATCATGAAAATTTTGAACAATAAATATCGGGGCAACTAAGCATGCAATAATGATACGAAACAATTGATGAAATCTAAAAAAAAACAAGGTTCCTCGATGGCCGCATTATGCGTAAGACAGTTCGTGAAATTGGGAGCGTATCTATCGAACGAGTATACGATTCCTGGCAAGAAATGTCAAGAGAAATCGCGGTTGATGCATCTTTGGTATCCCCATGTATTTTTGAAAATCTATGATATTTCTATAATAGGGTAATGGACTAGAAGTATCTATCGATGGACAGTTTGATGCTCCCGGCCACACGGCAACTAACAATAAAAACACGGTCATCGATTGCCATACGAAACTTGCAATCGCGTCGGCCGTATTACACAAGGGATTACCAGGAATAGGTACAATTGCCGCACTAAAACGAATAATCTGCAATCTCAGACGGAGTTTCCTGTCGTATGGAATCAGTGGGCACCCACCAAGCGCTTGTCGAATTAATCGATAACGGCATAGAAATAAGGTGATGACGTTTATAAATAATAAAGCCATTCATCCACGTATTCTAGACGGAGAGTAGGTGATCAGAATATGATGGTTAACAAGATATTGCGCGAGGATCCAAAGACAGCGAATATAGAGATGACGCTAGACTGGTGGCACGTTCAGAAGTCCCTGAGAAAGGAATGGTGGCAGGTCGGGTGTACACGAAAATCTAATAAATTTCGTAATCATACACCATTCAAGATGGTGAAAGCAAATCCCGCCCTCGCACCCTTCTACCGAATATTTTTCAACCACCTGTTCCATGTGCACAAGACATATCCCAAGAAAGAAGATCGCCCTCGCGCCCTCGAAGTTGTTCAGTCGTTTGTTATGCATATCCTGGGCAAACACAAGTGGGCTAAGGTGATACTAATGCAGTAGAGTGTCATCGGTATGTTATGTTTATAGAGTGATGAGTTCAAATTGATCACGTAGTGCGAACATGGGAAACTGAAGAGGATGAAAAGGGGAGAAAAGCGACTGACATTGAAGGTTTGAATAGGGGAAAGCTAAACTATTTCGAGCGTGTCACTAATTGTAGGCTGGCAGCAAAGAATTAGAAACGGTTAGAGAGATGCTGTTCGCCCCCAAGTTTGTAAAGGCTTTCCTCTCTGCTGCCTCGCTCATCGACACTTCAATCAATGAATCTTTTCACTCGCTCAGTCTTATGTATTCGCCGAAAAGATTCGCTTGGTCAGTGAATGATCGAAAGGAAATAATATTCGATTGCAGCGCTCCCCACTATTACTCGTTGAAGACCAAAGTGTCCGTTCTTCACTATAATAGTCTCGCTTTTGATGACATATTAGGGACGAGAGGAGAGATTGGAAATGCGCTCGTTTCTAGGAAGGGAAGATTAGTAGCAGCGATTAAGAGAAAGAGAGGAAAAGGCACCCATTGTTGGAGGGATGAGGTAAGAAAGACTGTTTTCGGAATTATATGTATGAGCAATTACAGATTATGGAAGAAAGTCTACGCGTGAGAGACGAGTTGAGCGAGCAACGGGTGATGCGAAGAATGGGTGTTCCCCGAGATGATGTCTACGATGAGCTCATTAGTTGGTGGGAGGAGAAGGAGAAGGCTCAGCTGGAGTCGGGTTATGAGGATTATGAGAAAGAGGGTTTCGATTTCGGGGACTCTAGTGAGGAAGAGATGGGACCTCAGGAGAATGCGGGAGAGGACAAATCCCAAGAATTCTAGTACTTGTGATTCTCGCTTATATGTTGATAAAAAATACAAAGCAATCATCCATCGGACACCTAATTTTAGAAATTGTCAAGGGATATTGAGAGGAAAGGATACGTGTTTTGATATAAGCGAAAGTAACCCACTCTCGGGGTAGATCTCCTCGAGGGTGGTGGTCTTCCTGTCCTTGACGAGACGTCCGAGCTTGCTCGAGGGCATCCGTTCCTTGTCTCTTTCCTTTCCTCTGCATCCACAGCTGCAAAATGAATAAGAATATTTTTACATGGCACATTGAGATAAACAATATTTACGTGATCGGGTACCACGTGGTACGGTCCCGGCATCATGTGATTGATTCCTGGTACCACGTGATATGTTCCCAGTACCTCGTGGTACCGTCCCGGGACGGTCGGGTTCCGAAATGGTACCGTGAGATACGGACCTGGTACCGACTTGGTCACACATGATACTTATCAAGGACTGATATGCTAGAGACATGAAGCCGAGTCCCCACTCACGGATGGCGGTGGCCCCAGTCCGACGTGACCGTTGTAGTCTCCGATAGCGGCGAAGGCCTTGAAGCGGGTTCGCTGTCCGGCTCTGTAATGAACATATTTACATAAAAGTAGACTATGTCGGCAATGCTCGAAGTAAACAAGTACAACAAACGACCTTGTACACATACTTCCTATGTCAACGATTTGTCGGCCCAGGTGAGGAAAGTTTTCACCGATCAGCAATATCACAAACCTGGTCTGCTTGTGGACGGGGATGATCTTGAGGACCTCATCCTTCAGGTTGTGGCAGAGATAGTCGATGAGCTCGAACTCCTGAAGTGTTGTAGAAACTGGTAATGCTCACATAAAAAAAGTTTTTTTACTCGCAAGCACATTGGTGCGGGGAAGTGTGTCTAAGCCTAGCCTTTCCCTATGAGGCCATTTTTCTCTCCTAAAAAGCCAAACTCAATTCCACGATATAATCAAACATGTTGTCAGTATAAAGTCAAAGCGTATTATCCTATCGATTTTATGTTTACGCCACCTTAGCAAGTTTTAGAACGAAAATGAAACATAGAAAAAACATGAAAAATCATGTGGTATTTTTTCTTCAAATCAAGTAGGTAGGTGTCAATTTCGATATTTTTCATGCTATGTTACGCACAGCACCATTTTCGAACCGCAAAAATACGGAGAACATTTTAGTAAAGTCGAAAACCATAAGGACGCTGAATCCAAAAAAAACGATAATCGGAAAAATGTTTTCGAGCTGTAACATTTTTTAACTTGAAAATTTAAATTCTATAAATAAATATAAATATTAATGGCATAGTAAAGGTAATAAATAACCTATTAGTGAGCTATGAACGCAACTTTGCAAGGTGTAAAATGAAAACACATGAATGCACTACGCTGCGATTGACATCCGAAGATATATTCCCGTCAAAGAATAAAATGGAGCCCGCTTATCCTCAATCTCTACCAAACTAAATAACTTATGCAAGATTCGGGGGCAATACATGCTATGGTATATTTAGAAATTAGAATATGGAACGTAATTTTAATAAATAAACGTAAACTAGCCTTTGTTGAAGCAGATCTTCTTGAGACGCTCGAGTTCCTCACGCCACTTGTTGTCCATTCCGGTGGAGAGAACCTAAAGCATATCCATGGTAACCTCTACAGGAACAACATGTTTTGCAATCGCCAAATGTGAAGATATAAACAAATGAAATATGGTTCTAAGAATATTACACACCTGGGCAGTCTTTCCGCCCTTGTAGTCTTTCTTTATGTTGAGGAACCAGTCGGGGATCTTGTACTGGGTAGGGTTCAGCATGGCGGTGGTGATCTTCTCGATCTCCTCATCGGAGAGCTCTTCAGCTCGTCTGGTCAAGTCCCTGAAAAACAGCAGTACATAGCAACCAGCGTTATCACGAACTTGATTAGCCTGACCCTGACTCTAAGCATTCTAATCATTTAAATAAGTACTCGAACAAACAGAGTCTAATGTGAAGTTCAGGGACCAATAACCGAAATTAAATAGGAGCAAACCTTGACGGGCGCCAGAGCGAAGGGGTCATCTTGTTTCCATCGGTGTTGCTGTTCATCACGCGATGAATGTGCTGGAACTTCTCGGGCATGATGAGGGACGACATGGCTGTCGTGCCTTAACTGAAATGGCTCGAGTTAAAGCGAATTCTCACGTAAAAGAGCGAAAACTGAATAAAACATTGGCGTCAGAGGGATGTTGTGTATTCCCTAGTGTGGTACAGAGATGGGCCGCAGCGTATAAGTGACTAGTTTATACAGAGACGAAAAATAGACATGGAAAGACCGGGCGACTAGATTGCTCGAGCGCTAAAATAGCAATTGACGAGGGGAGAGAAGGATGCACTTCGCGAGAACGCGCGGGAGAATGAGAGTGCGAGAGAACGAGCGGGCGCACGTGCATTCTAGTCAACAACTTGCAAATGGAGCGTAAACAACTGGGGAAATGAGTAAACATGCGACATGTGAGTGTCTGTGTACCGGAATAAGGGTAAATCGATATTAGCATGATCCCTATACAACACGGGCATTAATTGAAGCCAAAACAGTATATATGCCGTTAATTAAGGTGTTTACCGGTCTCGGTAAAAGAAGAACGGAAATAATGCACGAAATACGAGTGAAAAACAGGAAAACATCAGCCAAATATGGGCAAACTTGACGCAGAGTCGAGGGCACAGTCGCGTCCTCCCAACCCTGACTGCCGATCAGCGGGTCAGCATGGCCGGATCCAAGCAGCCAACTGATCCGAGCATAACTATGTTTATCGTAATCGGGGCGAACACGCGGAACAATTAATTCGAACCGTATTTTTAAAATCACGAATTAAATTTAATTATTTTTTAAAATTTTTTTAATTATTTTTAGTGATGTTTTTGGATCATTCTACGCGCACAGGGATAATATGGTTTTACGTTTCCAGGTCCCTTTAAGGTATTCAATACCAGGCGGGAAAGACAACTACCATAACTTGTACCTGCACACATTTGAAATGCTGCTCGCGTGGACCCCCCAATGGAGAGGTGGGGATTTGCGAATATTGTTGTATGTTGTAGATTAGAGTTTCACGAACGATTCAAAGAACTTATGCGAGATTTGTCTATAATAAAAAGAAGTTTTTTTTGTCAAAAATATTTGTTGAATTTTTAAATATCAACTAATGTAGTCACTGTTTTTCATGTTTTATGTTGTTAAATCCTGTTGCTACACGTGAAAACGCAATCCTAGACCGATCCGATTCAATGTTTCCATCATGGTATTTTTCGAAGTTTCATTCGCATTTCACTACAGGGGCAAAACTACAGGGGCACTAGGGGGGGGGGGGGGTCAGTTCAATGTCCGTTGTTGATACAAAACAACAATTAAGTTTTCTAGTGTCCTTCACGGACAAACATTTCCAATCAAAATATTAGCTAAAGAACTAATTAACGAAAGCAGGCCGCTCGGCCCTCTCCCTCCCCTTGTTTTTTTTTCCATCCCTACTATCCACTGAGGGGTTGTGATCCTACGGTTCGATGGTTCTCACGTTGCCAACCTCTGCGCCTCCGCCCTCACCACATCCTGCACCGCCTCCTTCCTCCTGTCGCTACATATGAGCGCGCTAAGTGCAAAAATGAAAATGAAGTGCGCTTTCGACGTTGTTGGCACGCTTCTCAGTAATTCCGAGTACAATTCTTTTCATTGCACTCTATGACGGACGCAAGAATGACATGCGCCATGCTTAGTGCGAGGACACCAAGCACGCCCTATCCATTGCTGAAGCACACTCTTTCGTGATCGGCAATTGCGCGTCCGGCCGCCGGTGTCAACCTCGACAACGTGGCCACGCTCATCGTTGAGTGGACGATGTCTTGGAGTAGAAAGATGTAGCATATGAGAGCTGTGTTAGGGATGCATTCACAACTTATTCGATTAGAATAGTGTATAGTTAGTTGTATATAAAGATATTGATAAGGTTGAAAATTGGGAAATATTCTTCGAAAATATCGACCAGCTCTTATTGTAATGGTGAATACACTAGTCTTGATATGAATATAATAAAACATAAATGAATCAAGGAAAAGCATAGTCGAACTCTTGTTTGTGAAACAAGTTGACAATAATAAACAAACATAATTGAGGAGAAGATGCGCAGATGCAATTTTTTTATGTAACATTAATGTGTCAATCAGTAGGTGATCATTGCTGAAGAAATTTCTGACTGCAACCAGCATACTTTGGAACTGTCAAATTGTTGTTGCAGTGATTCATCATCACCTAAAGTATAACGTTCGTTGATACTTCTCGGTTATGTCCCTCATTGCTATAAAACAATAGGTTTTGTGCATTACACCCTTGTAAGATGGTTCGACTTGTTACTCGATCATATGCTTAGGGACCACAACGGCTATTGCTAAAATGAAGCCATGCCACCCAAACTATGCTCAATAGAACCGTCGGGGTCCTAATATGATCATACTTTTGGCCGTTTGTCGATATCTCATCTCTGAATCGTGCTAGAGCTAAAGAAGTGATTGAAAGGTATCAACAGAGAGAGGGGGGGGGGAAGCGAGACGAGCCAAGGAAGGGGCGGAGCCAACTCCGACCCATCCAGAGTCAAAACGCCAAAAAATTGGGCAGGGCTTCACCCTTTCCCGGTTGCGCCTCACCCCAGTAAGGAGGGACGAGGGAGGAGTGCGCCCGCAATCCTCTCTAGAGCGCGCGCTCTCTACACACGCCGGGGCAGAAACAGGCGAGGGGAGAGGGAGGAGAGAGGGAGCGCCTTGTCGCGTGGTTTTCGTGCACCGCGGTGGGGTTTATTGCGAAGCACAAACAGGAAAGTCAACTTTTTAGTGTTTTTTCTTAACATACTTTCTTGTAGACGTTATTGCCATAACATATGTTCTGGCGAACAGCGTAGGCACATCGCAAGTACTAACAAAATGAAACATTAGTGTTTTGTCATCAAATTTTATGGATTTTGACCTACTTAGATAAATCCTATCATTCTGGCCAGCCCCTCATTGAAAGAACATTTGAAGAGCTTTCGAAAACTTTTTTGAGCGAGTAATTTGGTTGAGAATGAAGCGTGTGCTTCCTTGATCTCGCTTTCGCGGCGAAAAGTGTCAGAGCCGAGTGGGCGGAGCTTGCAGAGTCTATATATGCTATTATAATTTCTGAATAAATTAATTTAAATTTTTTTCAGCCTTCACCATGGTTTGGTATAACGAGACTGTTAATTCTCTCGCTTTTCGGTTCATTATTTTATATTTGGATGTATGTCTGTCACGCTTTTTTTTTCAAATCGCTCTAGTTTGCTTCAAAATCATCCTATGTGCATGGGACCTTGACAATATGATCTTGGCCCCGCAAAGTGAATAATCAGAATAGCAGAAGGTCAAGGTCAAGAAGGGCAAAAGGGCAAGGTCAAGAAGGGCAGAAGGGCAAGGTCGGCAGAATAGAGCCTCATGGAACACTTGAGTTCCATATGTTCCATATATGCGCGTGCATTGTGAACATACAATGGTGAGTAGATTTATGCGTCAGAATAATTTGGATAAAGATATGGACTAGTAAGTGTTTAGCGTTGAGGTTCGTACTTCAGCTACGACAGATAGACCGTCTGTTATTAGCACTGTTACTGACACACTCCTGTAAAAACAAATAAGCTGCTCTGTCCCTGCGTGGGGATTCATCCTGAAGAGAGCTGTAGAGCAGTACCCCAAGATGTGTCTTCAATATTCTTAATATTTCTCCAGAACCTTCTCATCTTTCAGTTGGCTCACCATCTGCATCATCCTCTTCTTCATCGTTCTCGCTCCAGTCTGGCTCGCGATGAGTGACGGTGGAGTGATCTAGAATTGGTGTTAGGATGGGTGGGAGAAAGAGACACGGATGATTGGTGCTTCACAAGGGTTATATTGGGAACGAAGGCGGTGGAAACAACAATGGTCGCAGAACATCGTAATGAAAAAAAAATTAAATTATCGCATTTTTCTCATACATTTAGTTATATATACTTTTATCCTCATTGAAGTTGTTTACAATTGATGTAGGATGATGTAGCGAAAACAGCTCAATTTTCACATGATCCAGCTGAGTGAGAGATTTCCAATTAGAGTTGTCTATGCGGAATTCATTCCGCAATTCCACAACAATTTCCATTCTCATTCTCCATTCCACTATGCCGTCGAGCCGGTCTCTATTCCGCAATCATTCCGCAATTATTTCGGAATTCCGCAATAGTCGCGGAACAGCAAATTATATTTCCCCTATCTCATATCGTCCGAAGTGAAAGCGAAACACAACCCCCTGGATGGGTGAGAGATTTGAAAATGATTGCGGAATAGCTCATTCCGCAATGCAAATTGAGTGGGTCGACCGCAATGCGGAATGAATGAAATTGAGAAATGAAAAGATGGCGTTCCGCATTCCGTATAGACAACCCTATTTCCAATGAGTAATTTGCGGAAAAAATACGAGCACTTTGTTGAAATTTTTGCTCTGTTTACTGCGTCTGGATATTTGAATTTCCGTTTTCAACAGAGCGATATCATTTCACACTGCACTTTTCGGTGCGAGCTGCCAAAAATGATTGATGTTCAATCGTAATTTTCGTTGAAATGAAAATTCAAACGATCCAGACGCAAAACTCAGTCATCCAGACGATCCAGACGCAAAACGCAAAAAGTACAAAACTCACACCCAAGTGTTCGTATTTTTTTCCGCAAAACACTTATTGGAAAGTTCTAGCTGACCTGCATCTATTGAAAAAATTAAGCAGGTTTTGCATTTTTGAGCAAATTTGCTTAAAGTGCACCACTTTTAAGCTGATATAGTTCTGTAGCTACATTGTGCTCGAATCTCGAAAAAAACGAATTCATTTATCAACTAATTTTCATCATCAGCCTCTTATCAATCTCACCTAACCTTTGATTAAGATCCAACGACCTCGTTCACATCATCCCAACAATTGTCGAAACCTGCACGATGCAAAACGAAGGAAATCGGGCCAATTGAGTGGTCTGACTCTCTGCAATTTGCGCGCTCTTTCTTGCAATTCGTGAATGAACGACCGTGGGAGAGTACAACAAGTGCCTGCAACTAGCAGCATTTCCCTTCCCCTGATTGTGTTCGTTTGATAGTCGAGAGGGTTGCCCTTCAGAGAGGTCACGCTCACGAAGAGAAAAAAGAATTGATTTGTGAACTGAAGAGAGCCATTATTGGCGGACAGCCAAAGTACAAGAGCGATGTTATTTTTCAGCCAAGCGTTCCTACATCAACAAGAGAGCGAAGCATTACCACTAACCGAAGTAGTATGATTTTTTTTCTTCTTCGAACTACTCCTACTATTGGATCCATTCTATCCTTGGCAACATTAACTTGTTGCTGAGACCTCCTTCACCCTGATTCAACGGTTTTGTTTCAGATTTAAATGTTTTCTTAAGTTGGCGATACACTGTTTGACCGGTGTTACCGTGCTCTTGGAGAAGAATGCCCGCGTGTAGCTGATGCCTAGTAGCACCGTCCATACATTACGAAGCTGTCCCAGGCGACCCATCTGGAAGAAATTAATTTCATATTTTTTGTTTTTTTAAACTCGCAAGGAGCGATTAAAATAAGTAATAGCATTGTAATTATATTTTTGTATGGGATCATGATCAAGAAACCCAGTTAGGAATATACAATAAGTAAACCAATAATAACATCATATAATTTCAGATGCAAACGAGGGAATATTGACGGCAATACCTTTCTGAGCCGATAGTTTACTCTCGCAGCAAGAATTCACGAGGTGTCGAACGCAAAAAAGCAACATTCTTCTTAGCTGCACCTGTTTTTACTGTAAGAGCAGCAATCAAATAATTTTTATACTCTTCCCTCCTCCTTCCCCCCATTTCACCACATTCTACACTTGCCGAAGCGCACTCGTGGTGTACGATAAATAAAATAAATAAAATATGGCACAGCATCCGCACAAAACCTACCGAACAGGACAAGTTTTTCGCATTCAAACAACGACCTACCGAACAGTATTTGTTTGAATTCGAGGGAAATCGCGGGGAAACGACGGAATGCTTTTATCATTTTTGCAAAAACCAAAAGTGTTCCGCTCGTTTGTCTGCGATTTCCCGCACCAACACCGGTGCTGAGACTCTACGGGCCCAATTCTGATGCTGCATGTTGTACATATTTGGGTTTGGCACCTTCAGAGTGAGCCGTTGGACTTCAGGTACCTCCTTGAAAGTATACTTAATTAATATTTAGATTAGCAATTGCAAAGTGTACTTTATTGAATAAACCGATACTCTTCATTGTATTGGACTATTTTGGCAACAAGAATCATGCGGGTATATATTTTTTTCAAACAAATTGTTAGGGGGAAATTATGGATAAGTCATTTAAAATAACTGAATTCAGTGGAATTCAACTATCTCATATGCTGCATTTAATCTTGCACGAGTCAATTCCACAGCACATACATTTCAATTGTTGCATTTTTCATGTAGGAGCACACCTCGAATCATCATCTGAGAGATCACAGGCATCATGTTAGGTCACTGAGACTACGAATCACCAGACATTCAAATTTTTCAATAATGACTATGTTCCCTACCTTTAACAGTACAAAAAGTACAGAATCTCAGTTCGCACGCAGAACAAAGAGAGTCAGAGAACTGTTGCAGTGCGCCGCAACGTCAAATTACGAATTTCCAGTACAAAATTTCTTGTGAACTTTTCCTAAGACAAAAAACAATTCTAAGATAAACTGACTCGAACAACTCCCAGTTCTGCACGTAGAGTAGGACGCTTGCGAAGTCCATACCCAAACCAGCGAGGGGAAACTACCTGAAAAATTTTCGAGATTGGAAAATGTGCCGTTATCCTCAGGCACAGATAGCTAATAATCAACTTAAAAAACTCAAAATGGGATTGAAAGAATGGGAGCTTATGGTATTGATTAACGTAATGGGAATTTTTCTAGAAGCCTACCAAGCTCCGCCCTCTTCGCCCCATCCGTTTGATAAAGTGTCTAGCATCAATAATCCGAAATCCGAGGCTAAGCAGTCTAAGCACAACTCTAAGCAATATTATCCTAACCTTGATCAGTGAAAATTAGGCTCTAAGCAACCTTATAATGAGAAGTGGACAAAGGGGGCGGGGATTTGGTATTCTTCTAGGAAAGTGCCGAGCAATGATGCTGATTTGATTTGTTTAATTTGGGAATGCTCAGCCAGCTCACAACAACTGTATTTACTTGTTAAGCTGATAGGTTACTCTCGCAGCAAGAATCTACACGGTGCCGAGGGCAACAAATATCCTGGTTGCATTATTTTCTACTGTGAGAACAGGAATCGTAGCACCGGTGTAGGTGAGAATGCGGGAGGGCGACATTTGCCAAACCGACATTTGCCAAACAAGTTGCCGTTCGCTTGCAATTTGGCATGGATACTTGGGAGTTGTTTTATTGTAACTAGTATGTGCTCCGCTACATTTGCCTGTATAAGTCGTGTTACCAGGCGATCGTGGTTTTTACGGGGGGGGGGGGGGGGTGACAACTGGTAAAACGACAACTGGTAAACTCCGTTCACTTGCAATTTGGCGCAGCGACTTGGGAGTTGTTTCATAGTAATCAGTATGTGCTCCCCTACATATGCATATGTAAGTCTTCCTAAAAAGCGATCATGAGTTTTACTCGAAATCAACGTATAGGGGGGTCATGGAATGTGCATTTCCATGACCCACTATTCGTTGAAACTCATGTTCGCCTGGTAACAAAACTAATACATGCACATATATGGGATCGCATACTGATTACAATGAAACAACTCCCAAGTCGCTGCGCCAAATTGCAAGTGGACGGCGACAAGTTTACCAGTTGTCGTTTTACCAGTTGTCACCCCCCCGTTTTTACACTTCACCAACGACCCCGGGGTCATGGTCCAAAATTGAGAATTTGAGTCGAAAATCATGGCTAGATAAATACCGAATGCCGTAACCAATCGATACCCATGTTACTGGAATAGAGTAGTTACTGGGGTACTAGAACATGAATTGGTTACGGCATTCGGCATTTATCTAGCCATGATTTTCGACTCAAATTTTCAATTTTACGGGGCCATGATTTTTAATTTTTCAATTTTATTTCAAATTTTTCAATTTTCAATTTTTTTTTTCAATTTTCAATTTTATTGTAAACCCTCTCGCTATTTTTGTAATCTCGCCTAACGGAATAAATGAATGAATGAATGAATGAATGAATTTTGGACCATGACCCCGGGGTCGTTGGTGAAATGTAAAAATCATGATCGCCTGGTAACACGACTTATACAGGCAAATGTAGCGGAGCACATACTAGTTACAATAAAACAACTCCCAAGTATCCATGCCAAATTGCAAGCGAACGGCAACTTGTTTGGAAAATGTCGGTTTGGCAAATGTCACCCTCCCGAGAATGCGATTCGGCTCCAGAAAACTCAAACAGCAAAACCGAGAAAACTATTAAACTGCACTTAATAATGACTGATAAAAACAAGAAATCGATGATTGTTCTCCTCACTCACACACTCTTTCATCGATCAGACGGAACAAAAGAGAAGAACAAATGGGAGAATCGAGTGCTGATTTGCCATACATAGATAATCTCCTCCAAACCTTATCATGCAGTGTACCACTCTCCAGCTCACCTCGTGTAAAGCAGTGAAAAGTCGATTGCTCTGAACTGTTTCCGGCCCACACCTGGAAAGAATCAAAGATTATATAAGTAAAGCACTGTTTGTCTCACACTCTCTCTTGCTCAAAACGGAACCGAATGTAGGGAGAGGACACCTCTGGGAGAGTGCAATTAGTATCGTTATACTGAGCAATGAAGACAGTAATCATCGATTGGAGGGGAGAATAGTTAATAGTTTTTGTAGTTCGCACTGATATACTTGCTCAAATTGGATCCATTCCATTACATGTGATATCAACAAATTGAGAGTCCTCCATTCACCTTGAGGTTACGATTTTGACAACAACAAAACCTTCCGTTTTCGAAAGCGGAAATGATAAATGTATAAATTTATACTTGCTTGAAATACCATTCATTCTCTACTTGCATATGGATGCATTGAGAGAGGGTAGTTCATGGAATGATACTGTACCTGCGCCATAGCTGCAAAGAAACCAGTGATGAGGGCGCTAGAGGGAAGAACATAAGAGAGACCGTCCGAGAGAATTTACCTTAGGCCGTACAGTTGAATTATCCTTGCAACAGCGATCCGCCAGGAGCAAATATTAAAGATAGCTCATTCGAGAGATGTGCGACTATCCGGAATATACATTTTTATTACCTAAACAACTCTCGACAAGCGAACTCTTTTCGACTCTGCGTGACATTCATTTTCAAATACTAAGAACCATCTAACTACCTAATTCTCGCCATTGCATACACTCGCTTTTTCTAACAGGCCATATGAGTGTGTAATAGAGCAATCATCATCACTAGATATAGAGCAATCATCATCACCAAGTTGTTCGAATTATATCCCAGGAGAGAATCAAATTCTAAGAATTCCCTTGGCAAATAACCTCCTGCTGACATCTCAATTTGCTTGCTTGAAAGAACATCATGGAGATACTGGCTATGCCCAGGCACCGTGAGACTAATGCATGCTATGAAACGCTCTCTCCAAAATAGCAGTCCTCACAGAAATCATTCCGGTATGGAGAACGCAAAGCACCATGCTAATTGTCGGAAATCGGGAGTACAGATATACCTATTTTTCGTTCCAATCAACATTGGATTCGGCATTATCTTCAAATCATACAATAAAAATGCAAAAAAAAAAGAATCTGATCCCTCTTTTTGATGTGCGCGGAGAAAGAGAGAGCCGAAAAGCGAAATAACGCACAGTGTAGTCAGATCACCCAGAGAGGCGGCTGAAATAATAATAAATTAAAACAATTAAAATATTATCACTAGAAAATAGAAGTTTTCTCACACAACACACGTGGAGAAGACATACTCTGATTATCACTTTAAAAGGTATCGTCTGCGATATCGGCGATCTTCAATTGATAAAGCACTATTGCAACCGCAACTTCACGGGAGCAAAGGCCAGGTTGCAATCACTATGTGAGGATTGCACACGTGGTTCACATACTGAACAAGACGCATGTTGAAAGGATCGGCATTTCCATTGTTTTGGGTTTCTTCGGCAATTGTCTGCTCATGTCATTCCTGATGCCACTAACTGGTATCGCCATATCAGTCAGTAAGGAATACACAGTCCTAATTCCAGAAAACTGTCAATTGAAGTGAGGATGCTCCTGGTGCGTTTGACATCTCCACCGCCCAGTAGCTATGTAGAACGATGCATGAAAAGACAACATGCTTTTTTCCAATAGGTGACTTGTAATAGCTACAGTCATACACTACATCTCTCCAATGCGTGCTCTCCGAACTCTCCAATGTGTCTCCAATGTCTCCAATCTTTTTACCTTATCCTAAAAAGGAACCCTACTAGACTCAAGGAATCCCATTAGCCCAATGATATGCGATAAGCAACACGCTAGACACAGACATGGAATGGTTTATCATAGGCCAATCATAATACAATAGCGGTCTCCGAGGGACCGGCCGGCTCCCTCCCTCGCACGGATCAAATCTGATCTGCTCTCCCCCTCTCGCTTCTCTGCTCGCCGCGTCTCCGTAGCTCCGCCTCCCTGAATCATCGGGATATCATAGATCACTCAGTTCCCAAGGAGCTTCGCTCTTTGACACTTTCCTCCTTTTTTCCTGGTCCGCCCCGGACCAAACTACACTTAAACCAAATGTAAAGTCGATGGCGAAAAAACAAAAAAAACCACGTTTCCTGCTACAACAAACAACTGATCAACTAACCTTCTCCAAACTGGTGTTCTGCCCGTGGTTTACTTACCTCCAGGGTGCGATGCGCTTTAGAGTGCTGAAATCGCGTATGATCAATCTATGTTCTCATGATAGAACCCACAGCCTTAGGCACTAGAGCGCGAAGGAGCATCACTCCTTTTTATCTCCCACCATTTATCCCAGTCCGACCTCGGTGCTAATGAATCGACTACGCTTCTGAAACAATCAACACTCATTGGTTGCAGACCACTAATGTAAATGTATACAAATTGAACCTACTCAGATTTGAATAGTACATTCAGTGTAGTAATTGTTAGGTGATGAGAAGCAACTCACGATGCATACGCTCGCGCATGTTGATTGTTCCATTCGCGCGACCACAATCTGTCCCACAACCGTGTTACGCAGATATGAGCGCTCCTTTTCTGAATTCGCTCTTTATCGAACTGTACGAATACTGAAATACACATGTTCGCCATGACCACATGCATTCTTGCCATGGATCAATATTATATTTATGTTCAAGTTGTGTCTGGAATCTTTCGTCACTAGACTCGGTTGGCCGCCACCGCGCTAGGAATCCCTTACATCGGTGGTGCCTCCGTTGTCATCTAATTATGAATGCCTAATTATTTAGCCTAATTAATTATGAATACCTAATTGTTGTCATCTAATTATTTCGGTTAATTCGGCCCCCCCTGGTCTCGAATTATTTTTTTTTGCTAGAGACCATGTGGAATAGTAATCAGAGATATCGTGTAATCCCCGATTTCCAGTACCTGCTGATTGTAGTTGAAGGTTATCTCCGGTAGATGCTGCATCACGTTCGTCCCAATGATGACTTCGTAGAGAGGCGACGAAACTGACATGAAATTGATTTCTTACACTACGGAGTAGCTCGCAACCACAATATTTGCCATTTTGCTCCCCACTAACAGAACCGGAGCATCAATCACACCATTGGATGTTACAAACCGGAGGGGTTTCCTATTTGACACGCCTAGAACTCGACGAAGTCTCTCATCTACGACAGTGATAGTGCTTCCCGTGTCAAGCAAGGTTGGCAAAAGATAGATTTTCCCCTTTGCCCCCATTAGCTCTTCTAATCGCATCATTTGTCCTTTCTATGAGAGCCTCTGACCTTCTCTCAGATTTTGCCAACTTCTCCTCGAGTTCGGTTATCTTCCTTCAGATGTCAACTCCGCTCACCAGAGTGGATAGTCTGCTTGCGAGCCTATTTCTATTCAGACCGAGACGAGCAGGGTCAAGGATGAACACTTCTGCAACCTCCCCACAAGAAAACCATTTTAATGTTTATTATACGAATCAAATGATGACCGCGTTATCGAAGAAATAACCACACTTCA
This sequence comes from Pristionchus mayeri, assembly GCA_036245805.1. Taxonomy (NCBI): domain Eukaryota; kingdom Metazoa; phylum Nematoda; class Chromadorea; order Rhabditida; family Neodiplogasteridae; genus Pristionchus; species Pristionchus mayeri. Next base: position 45,850,152 of record BTRK01000004.1, on the reverse strand, counting down.
TGACATTGAATAGCGATTGAAACGCGAGCGGGAAATATAGTTTTTTATGCTTTTTTTGGAGGACATCAATCATTAGGAAATATAGTTTTTTATGCTTTTTTTGGAGGACATCAATCATTGAAAGCGACTGAATTGAGTGGTATTGAATCAACCCTGTCACCGCATTTCACCATGTTGTAAAAATTGAGCAGTAAGGAAATTTGAAGTATTATATATTTTTGGGAAGTGCGCTGTCGACCTATCATCTGAGTGACGATTCCTGGCATCATATAATATTATTAAGACTGCGAGTCTCCAGGCATGAAAATTTGCCGATCACAATATTTTCCTTTTTTAACGATATAAGCAATCAATAAACTCACTTTACACTCAGAATGAAGAGAGTCAGTGAACTCTTGCGCAGCAACTACTAATTGTGAATTTTCGCGCGAACTCAACCTCAAAGCCTACGACAAACTGGCTCGAACAATTCCCAGTTCTGCACGTAGTCCGGTACGATGCCTGCGAAGACCATCCCCACTCCAAAGGTTGTGAAGGGGAAGACCGGATGAGAATTTGTTTCGTGTATCACCCGTCAGTTTTACGTTACGAGATGGACAGATTACATGACGACGATTTATTAATTACCAGTTTTCATGTCATCAAATATAAATAATCTGTTCCAAGCTTTCTCTCGACCCACAGATGAAAACGTTACATAGTATGTGCGCCATGTTAGACCACTATACCTTGTATGCCATTGTGCGCCATGTTAGACCACTATACCTTGTATGCTAACGTTAGGGTACCAAGGTGGTTTCTTTATATTTGTACATGACCCAATGTATCATGCAAGAGAGTGCCACTGTCACTCTTCAACGAGTACGCATTGACGGCCGATACTTTCTGAGCTCATAGATTACTCTAGCAAAACACATCACAAGGTAGAGACAGCAAACAATGTATTGCTTACAACTAGTTATACAGCGCGAACATCAATCGTAGCGCCGATGTTGATTAGAATTAGAATGAAATCGCGGGCAACAGAAAGGATAATTTAATCGAATGTGCACAAATCAATAATGTGTAATGCTCGTTCAAATGCGATTTCCCCCGCACTCACACCAACACCGGTGCTCCGTTTTATTTTAGCATAACTTCGAACGACACAATCCTTTTTTCAGCAGAATATGACTATCCATAGTTTCTAGATGCTCAAATGATTCGGTTTCACTGTTCAAGTTCTGCTAATATTATTTCGCTCAGTCGACAACGATGAATTGATTGCTCCATACTCACAAGGTCTATTTGCACATAGTGTGGCCTCGTATCACCTAGCTCAAACAGCAAAATCGGAAAAAACACGTACTACACTCGAAGCTACAACACTGTAATCATCCAGGTCTTACATTCACTAGCAATATTGTAATATTCAAAATGCTAAGTACCATATATCATATTCTCTGAGATTCTTTTGTACATCTTACCTTATCAAATCGACCACGACATCGAAGCAGTGTCTTGCAAAAAATATTCACACGAGACATTGGCGTTTTTAAGAGTAGTATTTTACAGATCGAAAATGAAAATCACTTATTACGTACAACTGTTCCTTTAAAATTCATACAACTTTTTTGAGAAAATCGAGACCTATCGCAATCACGTTTCAAGCTGGACACTTAATGACAGGGCGAACAATGTTACCAATTTATCCCTCTCACCACTACATTAAAAGATCTCTTCCACTCACCGAGAGGGGCTACGCTGTAGCTGTTGATTCCAATATCCCGGTTAGCGATAACAGCCTTCAGAAAGTGCGCCACCGAAAGTCGTGAACCTCCAATCTCAACAATGCTGTCGAAACCTGGCCTTTCTACTGACATTCCACTCGAGAAGCAAAACGAAGGCAGACGGAGAAGGTCAATCGAATAATCGTCGGCTGTCTCTATTTCACGCCATCTCGTTTAGTTTTTTTTCTATATCCAACGTCGAGATGGTATTGCAAACTCGAACTTTCTGGGGAGATATGGGAAAATCATAACCAGAACTCACATGGTGTCGACAGTTAGAGAATGTCGAATACTTAAATTTGGTACTTAAGTTACTTAAATTTGCATGATTACTGTGAGAACATAAAGCGTAGCCCGTGGTGTGGTGGCGAGGTTTAGTACATTTGGCTCTAAATATACGCGGAACGTTTTCTCCTCCGCGTTCAGCGTATATTTAGAAACACATGTACTAAACCTCACCACCACACTACGCTTTCTATTCACACAGTACTCCAGCCACTATTTCAAACAAGATCCAAAGCATAATCATATCAATAATCGAATCACAATATTCCACATGTAGAACAGTCAGAATTGATTGACAACTCCTCAAGTTTTCAAATTGATTTTAGATTATTTACCAAGCAAGACAACAATTGACTCTTGACATTGTTGGCTTATTCCCTCCTCATGATACCCCATTTCGCCAAGAATAAATTCGGTACTCTCTAGTGCCGAAAGGATGAACGAGGGTGTGAACACCTTCACTCTCCTTCACGCAGATTGTTGTTTCAACAGAAGCCTATCTTCACTTAATTTTTTCCATTCCAATATCGGAAGAGTTGATTCCACATAAAAAAACTTCTCCAATTGAATTATCTATCGATCCACTAATGTTTAATTTTGTTCGTAGTTCGAGTAATAGTCTCTTCATACATGATTTTTTTTCGAAGGCCATCATATATGCATATTTCTTTACATCAACCTTTCACTTGGAAACTAAAGCCACCAACGATCAGTTCCACTTATCGATGGTCGTGGAGACGTTGGGTTCACAATATTCCTTTCGTCGGGGAAAAGTGAGAAATCGAAATGTAATTAAATTTGACCTGGCAAGATTCCAGATTTTCTCTCGACGGGAAAAGCAGGCAAAATAAGCTTCGATATTTGAAACGGTTCTGAAACATATCGCAATTCTCAAATTCGATCACAATTGAAAATATTTGCGTTTCATAGTCAGTCTGAAACACAAGTTATTAAGTTATGAAGCTTGGGTTCCCAACATCGTTTGTAAAATTGCGATATGTTTCAGATGCACATCAAGTTTTGACTTTGTAATTTGATTTCGAAAAGATCTCTCCGCTTTCTATCGTTATGGAATGCTGTGCAATGCAACGAACCATAGAGTGTTAGCATTAGAAAGCGGAAGAATCATCTATATTGTTTTTTTTTCAGGGACCAATGTGTAGGAGATTCACATCGCTACCATGCAACGGCCGGTGATTACTAAAAACTGCTGAGACGTCAATTCGCAAGGGGTTACAAAAATTGACTGCAGCACTAAAACTCTATAATTTTGTAAGAGCATGAAATTTGCACTGTAAAAAATCCCTCACTTTCGAATATCGCTATCAAGTGCTTAATTTAATTAATTTAGAAGTGTGACACGCTATTTTTTCATTTTTTGCACGCTAGGTATGACTACGGAGGAAATACATTTCATTTTGCGATATCATTTGCCTAGATTTGCAACAACAACGTTTCGTTTTAAAATTCGTATTATTTACATTAAACCATGCTGCTTACCGAAAATATTGGTGAATAATCATTGATAAGTGGCTGGAACGAGGTGATCTTGAGGTAGAGCAATAGTCTTGCTCTCTCTAAACCGCACACTCTCTCATCGGGTAGAGAGACGAGAGAGCCTGCAACTCGAGGAGAGTCAGACCATTACTCTTGGGGTACCACTCGACAGCTATCTTCAGAATGAATCCCCCCTTAGGCAATGAGCATAAAGAAGATCACCGGAGATCAACCGTAACAAAACGAGTCCTAGAGTGAATAAAACGAACAATAGCTGTCATCATCATCAAGTTATCATAATTATCGTTGTTTTTTTCATCAAAGAAAGGCTAAAATCGAATCCGTTCCACCACCAGCGATTATTACAATCGACTAGAACCTCAATCCTGCTTGAGTTTCGTATCTGACAGTAGCACACAACTCCCAATTTATATTCCAAGAATTTCAGTGATTCTTACAGTACTCCTCGCTGCAGTAAACTACTCCCCACTAAGGAAATCACCTCTCCTTCGTCAGTATCCCCTCATTATCTGACGCATCCATTGGAAAATCGGGAGGCCTGCACTGCTACGAGATTTCCGCCATTAAAATAATTGTATTTTTCGGGACTTTCCTATCGTACCACCGTACTACACCCCATCCTCTTGTTTTGCACTAAACCTTAGGGACTCAAATCCAAAAAAAAGACGATCACTAAGAAACCTAAACCAGAGTGCCAGCAAGGACTAGGCGGTGATAAGACATTTCAGAAATTGTAACTCGGAAAACTACAATCTGGAAAAGGGCATTTCGCAAACTTTACACTTAAAATTCACTTTCAAGCAATTTTCTTGTTATTATCAGATTCCTCTACTTGATTCGCATTAAAATTGATAAAAGAAAAACAAACAAATATTTTGAGAAAATGGCTCAAAAGTCATGTACGCGCTCTCGGACTCTTGCCAAAATTTTCCGAAGTGTCATTTTCCGAGTTGGCGTTTCCCAACTGTCTTATCATCTTATCGGTTTTATTTGGGGAACTTTTTTAAATATTCTTTAGGAACGCAATGGTCACGAATTGAAACCAACGTCAAATTCAACGCATATCTGTCAACGCTGAAGTACAAAACGCACGGGTTCAAAACTGAAGATTTCCAGGTCAATATTTTTTCCTAAATTATTGTCATGTATACAGCTACTATTGCTGTTCCCTCAATAAAATTTGCTGTTTTGATTCCGCATAAAAGATCCACTGGTCTACTGGCATGTAGAACCAAAACCGAGCGAATGCTATTCTGGTCACAGTCATGTGATCTCCGAAACATACGGAGCCGAAAATATAATAAACTCAAAAACAAGGAAATTTTTTCATATATTTGTGACTGAAGTTACAGGCGGTACCGATTTCAAGTGAGACTAATGATAACAATGAATGTCAAACTCTCTAAAAGAGGTGTAAAGAATGCAAAGAATCAAATGCATATCAAAATGCTGGACTTCGGATGAGATTTCCGGATAAAATTTTTAAAGAACGCATTATTTCAACAAAATAAGGTATGTCAAAAAAAGAGCTTTCCCTTCATTATGATCCATCCGAGGAAGTGATTTGGAGAAGGGTAATGGTGTATTTATGTGGGGAAACTAATTGGAATATCTTCAATTTGCTTGCGAGATTGGTGAGAAGATTAGGGGTTTAGTGGAAATTGGGAAAGGGGATAGGGAAATGAGTGATTCTTCAAATCACTTCAACAAACTTCTATCTTCTTATTAAATATTCGTTCTTGGTGCTTACTAAACTCTACCCACCGCTTACGCTTGCACAAAAACTTTCGGCGTTCCTAACACTATGGCACGTGGACTCCGATTAAAATAATATAAATAACATGTAATTGAAAAAAACAATTAATTTGTGTTTCGCACTTTGGCAAGGAGAACAGTACAATGCATTACTGTGTTCGAATATGTGATCAAAACAAGAATAAGCAAACTTATCTGATAACCAGTTGAATAACTTGTGTCCATGGATGACGATGGTATGCGCTCAACCACGATCTGAAAAGCTTGGGGAATACATTTGAGAGAATGAGAGGCCCCTTTGAACATATCTATAGAGCTGATTAGCTCACAAGCTGATTGTCAATTGTATGCAATTTTTCACCATGAAACCCTCAAGCATTGAACGAGCAACCTCTCTCGGCTTATAGGGGAAACTCATAGCCATAATTCACGATGTGTCGAAAGTCGGATAATCCAGGAGACTGTTTGAGTTCGAAATGATTCGAACTCAAAATATTGAGAACAGTTTAATTTGTATTGTGTTTGCACGCGAAACTACAGTAACATCCAAACAAAATTAAAAATATAAGGTTGATGCAAAAGTCTTGTGGTTTTTTGTGACCCTACTTTGAACTATCATTATTCGCGTGTCTCCAATCTCAATGACCAAGAAACATAACATTATTTCGCAACCTGGTGGGCTTATCCGCCAATCATGAAATTCATAAACATGGTACATTTGTGAAACGCCAAAAACCAAACGCCAAAACTAAGGCGGTCCTCACCTCTCCACTGGGAATTCACGCAAGTAGCAAAGCAAAGGCCGACGGGAGAAAAGCGACTACCGTAGATTGCACCTACAATCAAGCTATTGAGCTGCATGCTTATATATTCGCATTTATTGCATTGGTCGATCGCGTTGCACGCACACACTTTCTGTTCTGATATGGAAAATTAAAAGCCGGAATTCACAAAGCATCGCAAGAGAGAAAACACATAATTCAGCGCAGTTTCATTTGTAGTCGCAAAGCATTTAGGATCCGATTTGTTTTATGTTATATCGAGAGGAATCCCTCCCCTCTATTATCATATTATCGACTGACGCCTTATGCCGTCATTCCCCTTTTACCTATCTTCCCGAGTGCAGTTGTTGACTCGCTTCCCTTTATCCCTCCCTATTCACACTACGGGTAGATCAGTGATCCTTCGCCTCTCCCTCGAGTGTTATTGATTACCTCGCACCCTCTTCCCTTCTATTCTAGTCAGTCTCTCTCTTTTTCGGAGTTGTTGATTGGTGCTCGCATTTTCACTCTTGCTTAGATAAAGCTTCTCTCTTTATGCTCTTGGAGTTGGGACAGGCCAGCTACACAACATTGGCGTTCAGTACTCACGAGTAGGCTCGTCTGTTCCTGGTTTCATTCTTGTTATCGTTTCGTGTGGCACTGTCTGTGGCAGCAGTGTGGAAACGTGACTGTGGCAGTTACGTGAAAGTTGTGGCACTGTCTGTGGCAGCAGTGTGGAAGCGTGACTGTGGCAGTTACGTGAAAGTTGTGGCAACTTTGTCGTAGTTCGTGGTACTCAACGAATCGATAGTACACGTGTCACAAGGATGCCTAGCGGAGCGAGTAGGACTGGCGGCGAGGCTAATGGAGAGGCGATGAAAATGATCGCTCAAATGCTCGCGGCACAGAAAGAACAGAATGAACTACTGAGAGCACAGATGGAGACACAGAAAGAGCAAATGGAGAAACAGAATGAGGCCATTCAGGTGCTGCTGAATGAGAGAGACGGAGAGATCGGATGTGACGTCGGAGATGTCGAATGGAAACAGACACAGAGGACCAAGCATCGATTCTCTCGAGAAACAGATGAGAAATTTCTCGTATAACCCAGATGATGGGGTGACGTTTGACACGTGGATTAAGCGTCACAGGGATATTTTCGAGAATGATCTTGCAGAGATGGTTGATGGTGGCAAGGGAAGATTACTGCTGAGACACGTTGATGACAAGGTGTACAAGCAGTTCAGTGATCACATCAGACCGAAGAAACTGTCTGATCTCAAGTTCGAAGAGATCGTCACGAAAATGCAGGACTTGTTTGGAGACAAAAAGACTGTGTTTGAGAAGAGACTAGACGTGTTCAGTCTCAAGATGTCAAAGCTAAAGTGCAATGACATCAAGGAGTTCTCATCGAAGAGGCGAATATCAAGGATATTCCCCTCGAACAATTCAAGGCAATTGTCATGTTGACTAGAATGGATCTTCGGAGACACACAGCAACGATGTTCCATGTGATGAATGAAATGAGATCGGAAGAGAAACCCACGATTGAGACGATACTCAGTGTGGTGAATGTGTACAAGGAAGTATACAGTGATTCTCGTGTCCAAGCAGAATGACCTCCAAGTGAATGCGGTTACAGGCAGTAAGGATAAGAAAAAGCCTTGGCAGAGGAAATTCCAGTGGAAAGGAATTGTTGATGGAGGCTGCAATCGATGTGGTCATGATCACGCCGATGCAGAGTGCCCGAATGCGAATTCCCCCTGCTACAACTGCAATGATATCGGTCATTTCGCAATCAAGTGCACGAAACCGATCAAGAAGTTCAATGATAGGAAGCCAAGTAAAGTGAACCTTGTCTGCGGTGATCTCCCAGAGGATCTGGAACGTTTTGAAACCGATGTGATCATGAATGGAAAAGTGATCAGAATGACAGTGGATACAGGATCTGATATAACTCTGATCTCTCAAGCAACTTGGAGAGAAATCGGTGCTCCCAAGAGAAGTGAGCACGATGCATTTCCGAGATGCGCAAATGGAACACCTCTCAAACTGACAGGGAAGTGCCATCTCGCACTCGAGTTGAATGGAAGCAGTGCTCAGGGAAGTGTATACACTTCGGAGGAGTCGGACAATCTGATGGGAAGGGACTTCATAGTCACATTCTTCAGATTAATTCCTCGTGAAGTGCGAGTGAATGCAGTGAAGAGTGACGACTCTTATGTGAAGTGGATTGAGAGGGAGTACAGTGACATTTGCAAGGAAGGACTGGGAAAATGTGAGAAGGCTAAGGCGACGTTTCGTTTGAGAGAAGGATCGATTCCCGTCTTCTGCAAGAGAAGAGACATTCCCCTTGCCTTACTTCCTAAGGTCGATGAGGAGATTGACAGGCTTCTTTCATTGAACGCAATCGAATCGGTTGATTACCTCGAGTGGGCTGCACCCATTCTGGTGGTTCCAAAACCGAATGGGAAATTGAGAGTGTGCGTTGATTTTTCAACTGGCCTGAATACGAGTCTTGAGCCGCATAATCACCCGTTGCCGGTGACATCAGAGATATTCACTCGCCTGGAAGGATGCATTTTCTTCAGTCAGATCGATCTCAGTGATGCATGTCTGCAAATTCCAGTGGATGAGGAGTGTAGAGATCTGCTAGGAGTGTGCATTCACAGAGGATTATTCCGTTTCAAGAGGTTGCCGTTTGGAGTGAGCGTGGCTCCTGGAATTTTCCAGAAGACAATGGATACGATGCTCACTGGCTGTGATAGTGCACAAGCATATCTTGATGATATCGCGGTCGGCGGAAGGACCAAGGAAATGCATGACAGGAACTTGAAACGAGTACTCGACAGGATAAAGGAATATGGATTCAGAATCCGTCCCGAAAAGTGCTCATTCGGAATGAGCAAAATCAAGTATCTCGGATTCATTGTTGATCAGCATGGGAGGAGACCAGATCCAGCGAAAGTGAAGGCTGTAAGGGAAATGCCACCACCCCGAGATCAACCTTCATTGAGATCCTTCCTTGGAATGGTGTCCTACTACGGTTTACCTGCTGGTAATGGTCGACTCTCTTTCGAAATGGCCCGAGATGGTGGCAATCTCGACGATGACAGCGGGTGCCACGATTCGCATTCTGAATGAATCGATAGCACGGAGTGGGCTGCCCAGAGTGATAGTAACTGACAATGGCACGCAGTTCAATTCAGACGCATTCAATAGATATTGTCGTGAACGAGGAATCATTCACATGAACACTCCTACGTACCATCCGCAGAGTAACGGCCAGGCCGAGAGATTTGTGGATTCGGTGAAGCGGAGTCAGCTGAAGTAGAAAGGAGAGCGATCCCTCGAGGAAGCTCTCCAGCTGTTCCTGTATAACTATCGGAAAAGTCCCAAACCCCAGTGTGATGGAAAGACACCGAGTGAAATAATGTTTGGAAGGAACATCCGAACAGAGGTGGATCTCATGAGACCTGTCAGAGTAATGACAGGAAGTGATGAACAGATCGATCGAATGAAGGAGAGATTCGATCAAAAGCATGGAGCAAGGGCCAGATCGTTCAAGATTGGAGATACCTGTACGAAATGAATATCGCCCCGAATGGGTGGAAATGGACATAAGGAACAGTCAATGGTCGTATCGGAAAGACCATGTATAAAGTGGTACTTGATGATCGGACAGTGAGGGCACATGCCAACCAATTGAGACTGAGACTCGATTCTGATCGAGAAATCGAGTATATGAGAGGAATCGCGAGAGAATTGACCACGCCGCGGCGGTAGGAATAAAGTTAGTCCTATCCTGAAACAAATTTGGTTACAAGTACTTCAAATGATGCTCTTTCAAACTGCGTCGTCGGAATTTCGATATCTATCGTCATCGTCGAGATTCAGAAGGCCAAAGATGGTACTATCACTTTTCGACTGTCAGATCGCGATCACTTAAATGATCATAATTCACTTTAAAATAAAGATAGAAGGCCGTTCTTTTTTCCAATGAAAGCTACCATCATGCGCTACAACTTTTATGTTGAGGTCATTATTCCTGGACCTCACCCTGGTGAGGGGCGGTCGGGTGTACCAAAAGTTTCGTAACTTTGGAAATCGGAAAAACGTTTTGAGTTTTCATGCTTAAGTTGTAGTACATATATGTGTCTCACTTCTCCCCAAAAATGAGCAAAATCGGGATATAGAAAAAAAAGGGGGCGCACTTTCGTGACGCGACCCCAAAATGAGTTACGACCTCGAATACTTCCGTATCTTCAAATACCCTTATTTGCGCTCAGAATCGTCCAAATACATCCAAAACAACATTTAAAATTGTTTCCGCCCATATCATAACACTGTCATTGGCCATAAATGCTCATATGTCCCAAAACTTCAAAATCGATATTTTGACCTATTCCAACTTGGGGGGTGGGCCCTAATGCACTAAATGGGTCTCAAGTAATGCAGAAATGTCCCTCTAAACTATTCCAAGAAAGGGGGCATCTGTAAATGTGATTTTTCATCCGAGGAATTGAAGGAAAAACGCAAAACTGTACATTATGTCAAAGTAGTCATAGAGATTCGGCGTATGGCTAGAAATGTAGAGCAGAAAGAGCTAAACATATCGTCTGTTGAAAGTGAGTCTCTATCTTCTCGTTGAAGCGTTATACAGAGCTTAGAAGATGGCAGAAAACGACGGAAGAGGCGCGCGGGGGAGCGCTAAATAGAGGGGAGGGGAGGGAGGTCAGGCGGCGAGAGCGCCAGACGGTTAGAGCACGCGCTCGGGGGGGATTCTAGCACGTTTCTAGCCGTCTTCAAAGCGCTGTAGCACGCTTCAACGAGAAAATAGAGACTCACTTTCAACAGACGAAATGTTTAGCTCTTTCTGCTCTACATTTCTAGCCATATGCCGAATCTCTATGACTACTTTGACATAATGTACAGTTTTGCGCTTTTCCTTCAAATCCTCGGATGAAAAATCACATTTACAGATGCCCCCTTTCTTGGAATAGTTTATCGATTATGAAGTTTTGGGTCATATGAGCATTTATGGCCAATGACAGTGTTATGATATTGTTATGATATGTTGTTTTGGATGTTTTTGGACGATTCTGAGCGCAAATAAGGGTAATTGAAGATACGGAAGTATTCGAGTCCGTAACTCATTTTGGGGTCGCGTCACGAAAGTGCGCCCCCTTTTTTCCATACCCCGATTTTGCTCATTTTTTTGGGAGAAGTAAGACACATATATGTACTACAACTTAAGCATGAAAACTCAAAACGTTTTTCCGATTTCCAAAGTTACGAAACTTTTGGTACACCCGACCGCCCCTCACCAGGGTGAGGTCCAGGAATAATGACCTTAACATAAAAGTTGTAGCGCATGATGGTAGCTTTCATTGAAAAAAAGAACGGCCTTCTATCTTTATTGTAAAGGGAATTATGATCATTTAAGTGATCGCGATTTGAATGTCGAAAAGTGATAGTACCATCTTTGGCCTTCTGAATCTCGACGATGACGACATATCGAAATTCTGACGACGCAGTTTGAAAGAGCATTATGTGAAGTACTTGTAACCAAATTTGTTTCAGGATAGGACCAAATTTATTCCTACCGCCGCTCACCCCCTCAAATGGTCGATTCTCTCGCGATTCCTCTCATATGACTGATCCAGTTATGGATGATGAGACACAAGTAAGTGCTCTCGAAGCGATCGAATCTGGAGTCAACGAGAAGAAGATGCCTGAACCCGACGGACAACTCGATGGATTCCACGACGGAATGCCCGACGGAGAAGAGGACATCAACGAGAAGCCAGTTCCGAGACGATCAGCGAGGACGAGTGTGCCACCGAAGAGACTCAATGTCAGTCATAAGAAGAACAGATACGACGTAGAGTGATTTCCCTGACCTAAAGTGCATCGATCGTGGCCCAGTGATTCCTGTATCATATTATTATTATCAGATTCATTGAAGTTAGAATCTTGGAGGGAGGTGTTATATCGAGAGGAATCCCTCCCCTCTATTATCATATTATCGACTGACGCCTTATGCCGTCATTCCCCTTTTACCTATCTGCCCGAGTGCAGTTGTTGACTCGCTTCCCTTTATCCCTCCCTATTCACACTACGGGTAGATCAGTGACCCTTCGCCTCTCCCTCGAGTGTTATTGATTACCTCGCACCCTCTTCCCTTCTATTCTAGTCAGTCTCTCTCTTTTTTTCGGAGTTGTTGATTGGTGCTCGCATTTTCACTCTTGCTTAGATAAAGCTTCTCCATTTATGCTCTTGGAGTTGAGACAGGCCAGCTACACAACATTTTACAAGTCGAATAGTTGAGCTGTAACTACACAACTGAAAGGATTAGCGCTCTAGCAGTAAATTAAAGCAAATGCACTCTACAACTCGTCTGACTGGACAATCTGTTGGTGCATAGCTACTAGAGTTGACAATTCGATAATAACGTGCCCGCTATTCCTCTCGCTCTCTCTTTCCGAGGTCACGGACCCGCTATCAGCGAGGGAGACGTAGCGGGCCCGCTACATGTATCATGTATCACGCGACAAAGCTGCCTCTCTCCCTCGCCTCCTCTTGCTCTCTAACCCGGTGAAGTTAGATCACGCGGCTAGGAGATGACCGGGGGCATGTGTGCGCGGGAAAATGAGCGTAGCAATATGTAGCCTCTCCCGCTCCTCTGACCCGACGTAGCGGGCCCGTTATATCGCTATCGTTTTGCCGACCCGAATAGCTACTTCAGAAGGGGAACGAATCTCCTGGAAAAAAGGGAAAGAGCAACAATCAGAAGTTTGTAGTTGACCGCTTCAGATGTTACGAACGCGCTTGAGGTTCCCAATGCATCATATAAAATTTATTTGTATTTTTTCGAAAAATATTTCGTTTCAGCAACCTCCTAGTAATGTGTTTCAAAAAACCTATATTAATATCATCAGGTAAATAAAGCCAATGGGACAAGCCAATTTTCTTTTAAAATGAACAATCAATTATCTGACTACTCGACAAAATTCAGCGTTATTCATTTCTTCTCGGGAACAACAATACCTTTGCGACAATACAATAACAACATAACAATACTTTTTTTCACCCACCTTTGCGCGCCTCCTCAATTTCGGAAGAAGTCGATCCAATCTTTACATGGAAAGGATACATAAACGAGCCAAAACATGCATCTTCCCTACCAATTAGTGCACGAAAGAAATGTTATAGGAAAAATGCGCTGAATGTGTGCTTCCAAAAATGTTTTGTATATTGATTTTGTTCTCAAAACCAAATTGATTCGCCGATCACTTTTGCGTTACAATCTGTGTAGATTACATAACGACTTTGGGTGTCACCAATCGTGTTGCTATTTTATTTCAAATAAACATTGGATTCAAATTTGCATATTACTGCTATTGCATTGTCTCCATTTGCTAACTGGCAGCTGGCATTGTCTGCTATTTGTCCTCCTTCGTCGCCCTCTTCACAAGCTCCCGCTTATTCGCAGCACAGGCGCGGAGAGGGCTGACCTGGATTCCCATGATATTGCCGACCTTGACAGAGAGAGACTGCACAGAGAGAGATGTCCGATAGCAACCTATAATAATAAGTCATCATAAGACAAGGGCGATTGTTATTTTTAGAGCCTACAATTCCCACCCGTATTGAATCAATTCCGTCACAGGCAAATTTGACTTGTTAGTGAAACCTACGTTCACCATTTGACAGTTTTCACTTTAGTGCTAGCACTAAAATGAAAGGCTTATATCGCATCCTTTATTGGGCTCATCGACATCGAGAGATCGACAAACATAGCGACTAAAAACTAAAACGAATGTCTAAATTCATCAAACATTTTCGCGCTTCACAAACAATACCTTACTATGGCGATTGAGCGAACTTCTCTGTATTGCTGTCTCGAACTCAACGCACGCAAAACAATAAATATATGATTCTTTAGCTAAATAACGATGCCAGGGACGAGGAAGAAGTGTAAGGACACGAGTCGATCGATAATCACAACCTGTAGAGTAAGAGGGAAATATCGGAGTATAAAAAAGTAAACAAACTGGGCTTATCGTTACAATAGCCCAATCAAACCGTCTTCTCCCCTTCCAAACTAATGTTATTGTGTTGTTCAAACGAGTTAATTCTACCAAATCCTCTGGCATATCGCCTCTTCGCAGTACCTTAAATCAGATGCCAGTCAAGTTTACATCTCCACTTCTTACATCATTATCGATAAGGAGCGAGCGATTTCTGCATAACTCGGTTTTCATGGTTGACCCAACCGCAATCATGAAATAACAATATTAGTATCTCCACGTTATCGGAGATAAAACTGAAAATATTCCTGATGAGCCAGTTGAATGAAATTGAAGGTGCCCAAGGGCAAATGAGAAAGAGGAAGAAAAGATAAGGATGTACGTCGAATGAAAATCGCAGAATGGAGAGAGAGAGAAAGTCAAGAATGTCATCATAGAATGTAATTCGGCAAAACTGATTCTAGAAGAATATTTATTTGCAAACGCCTCCGAGAATACAACAATCGCACTTTCCCCCACGTCATAAGAGAAGAAAGTGCTACTAGAAGTCAACTTGTGGTGAGATAAAAATTTACGAGAGATCCGGCATTCCTTCTGGAGAATGAAATGCATGGCTGAAACAAGTTACGTTTATTTTTGGCCAACGGTGAGATTAGGAAATTGCTGTCCTTTCGGGGGTACGACATTTGCGCAAACGACATTTGGGATATGGGCACGGGCAAATGAGGAAGGGGAATAGAAGAGAAGGATGCACGCCGAATGAAAATCGGAGCATGGAGAGAGAGAGAAAGTGTGGAAGTAGATCACCAAATATTTTCAACCCTCTATGGGCCATCAGATGCTATTTGTGAGAAGGTCGAGCTGTATTTTGGAATACCCCACGTTAAGAAAGATGAATCAGTCGTGAAACTCCAATCTCAACATTTGCGAAAACGACTTTCCATTGAGAATCCACGCGAGAATCAAAACGAAGGCAGATGCAAGTGCAGTCTACATTAACCATTACGGGATGACAGGAAGTCAAAAAAACCGAGAAAAACTTCGAAAATGGAATAATCAGAAACGTTTGCATCAACCTAATATTTTGATGTTACACTATGTTGGTATCAATAGCAACACTCCAATCATTTCAATACCTTCTGTGCATCTCTTTTAAACATTTCTCTTCCACTTCCTGCCCAATATTAATGCATACTTGCATCCTACTCATCACTTCGTTCAAAGAATTGTTCCACTCACCGATAGTTGTGGCGAAATTAGCAGTTCAGTTGCCGCTTGACCAAATACCAAAATTAAAAACATGTGTCATCGGAGAAAATGAATTCTCTTGAAGTATGATATGTTTGATATTCGCGTGGGTCGAACATCGAAAACAGCAACTCCTAATCGAAATAAATAACACATAATTCAGAAATCCACCAGGACATAACTAAATAATAAGGGAAATTTCGCGTGGGATTTTTTCATTCGACTCAACTGACACTGCCTCAAAAAGTGTTGAGAATATGTATGAAAGCTGAATGATACTGCGTTCCACCAGGCGTATTTTTAATTTCTTTCGGAGTAACGGTATTTCAGAAAATAAAGTTAAGTGAATCGATATTTGCAAAAGATAACACTCCGCATATTCGAGTAGAGAAGGTACGAGGATGATCACTGCACTCCCGACGCGTACGGCGACTGGAAAGCGACTGGAAAGAAAAAAATATCAGCACATTTTCTTCGCAATGCCTGCTTACAAAGTCGGGGAGTAATGAGACAAGCACTCGGACATTAAAAAGTTTTAACAGTTAAAAAATCAAAAAAAAATATATCTAAATTCACCCAATATATTTGTGTTTCGTTAAGGATATATTAGTCCGAAGAATGGGATTCCACTGATAGCGTTTCATCCGGGCTGAAAGAAGAAAAAAATAAAATAAAAAGGTTGAAGAAGAGAAGTCCCGGCCCGACGATGAAGTGTGCGATACGCGTTTAGCAAGAAATCCATTGTGAAGTATACGGTAATCATAATAACGGAGAACGGTGACATACAATATCGGCCTACTCAGATACCAGGGGATTATTTTTAAACTAATCATCTTCTATAGTCTATCGAATGTTTTTATGTTCTTATTTATTTAATATAATAGGTTCGTAAATTTGCAAATGAATTGTAAAATATACGATAATTTTTTTTCTAGGATGTTTCAAGGATACATTGAGCGTACGAATTTACTGGACAATTAGGGAAAACTCAAAACCACAATTCACTGGCTTTCTAAATCAATAGACACAGAGTTCATCGAAGTAAAAATAATTGTCTATTTCAATATAGCCACGATTGCACAACCTTTCGAACAGTATACAACCTAATTATCGCCTTACTGTACTCAAATAACGGCACTAGGTCGGATGAGAACTATGACGTTATGCCGCCTTTGATATAGCAAAGACGGCACGACGTCATAGTTCTCATCCGGCCTAGTGTCCAAATAACCGAGACTGATCGACCTCATATCTTTGTTCTGAATTATTCCATTATCAACACCAACTGAATCTAACAAATTCTCTCAACTTGGTCGGTCTATCCGCATATTGTGATACTACAGAAATGATGGGTTAAATATACGGCTTTCTAAGGTCGATTTTCGAACTCTACGTGAAAAGTTACCCCAGGATCAATCTTCAGATAGAAATGATATTTTTCGTTGTACGGCGTATACGTGATTTTGCTCAGTTCTCTCAGATAGTCACTCATATATCATCAGATTCATAGGGAAATCAACCAAGCAGACCTATTGTAGACTACAAAACACTATACATTGTCGTCGTTAATGCAAACCACTCGACTGGAAACACAAACTGAAATACTGGAAGAACAAGCGGCAGAAAAGGGAAATTACCACTTTTTAATTTCAATATATTAATCGAATACCCGATCGCAGAATCGTGTAATACCCTAAATTCAGGGAGATGTCAAACGCCCTCGTGAAACGCCATTCTCAACAAACATTACCTAACTTGTCCGTGGAGAATCAACGCGAGAAACACAAAAGAAGGGAGATGGAAGAAAGTCGGCTCTGTTACACTTTAGAGGTCCCATGTCAGTTTAGAGGTCCCATGACAGTTTAGAGGTCCCATCCATGTTAGAGGTCCCATGACAGTTTAGAGGTCCCATGATGGTCCCTTGTCAGTTTAGAGGTCCCAAACGAATAGTAAAATTACAATCCATATATATCCCATACAGTTTAGAGCTCACATCAGAGGTGTTGTCCGAGCACGGCAGATGGGCCCGATCCTACTGATGGACAAATGTGTCCAAAGTAGTTTTCCCTAGTCCAGATGTTGTCGTATCGATGGATTCAAAGGAATCTCGAATACTAACACTATCGATCACTCCGCCACTTCGTGTTTATTTGACCCGTTCCAATCTTTTGTGAAATGTATTAGGTTGATTCAGAATTTTCGCTCCAATTTCACGCCTGTCGATTTTGAACTATTATTTCCTTCAAACTTTATCAATTCGTTCATTATTTTTTGCGTTATATTAGTATGTGCGATTTCCATACTCATAAATGAGCAATCGATTCTACGGAAATGCCAAAGACTGAAATGCCACAAACTTGTAATTTGGCACAGCCAATTTGATTGAATGGTACGCATTGCGCAATAATGATAGCGCCACAACAACACTATTGTCCTAAAGGCATATAAATGGACATTCTTATGGTAGACGTTCATCGGATCAGCCTTGAAACTGCGTGTCAAGATAGGCAGGAATTTCATAGTTCTGAGTTATTGAATATTGTGGAATTTGTTTCTTGGAGCTGCGCATTTCTGATGAACGAGCTAATGGTCTTAAATTTATCATAAGTGGAAGGGCATATCATGTGGATGCTACCACTAAATAATTGTGGAGATTCATTATTCCATTCGAAAGCCACATTTGGAATGATCAAAAAATCGAAATTTGGCGTTTTCGATGATTTTGACTACGCCTGCTCTTCGAGACAGTCTGAAATTCCGCTTTCAAGTGTTTAACGGAAAAAGTGACCCTTACTTAGTGACTTCGCTTTGAAAAATAACCGATTACCCTAAGTAAATTATTACGGTTCTGATAAAATTGTAGAGGTACTGATAGATTATCGACGTCCCTCAGTAAAGTATTTCAGCTCTAACATATGGTGTACGGTCCTTAGAGATGTCGAACGATCATTCAGTATAAATCTTTAAAAAAAATATATCGGCCCTTATGGAAGCCCGACGACCTCCAGAAAATTCTGATACCGCTTTAAGACTGTCTTCAGGAAATTCTCACGGTCCCCAGACCTAGATGGACATCATTCAATAAAATTCTGACTCTCCAGATGCCCCACCAAATTCCAAATAATATTTCGGCCCTCCCAGATGCGACATGGCCTTCTAAAAATTCTGACGGTCCTCATAAAATCTTATGTATCTGAGAAATGACGGTTGACGACCTTCAGGAATGTCCAGCCGATGTCCCTCAGACATATCCGATGTCCCTCAGACAATTATGAATGTTGTATTGAGATTCGGAATTCCTTCAGAAAATTACGAAGGTCCTGATAAAATTCCGATGTTTTTTTCGGAATAATCAAACATCCATCAGAACCCCACCCCTTATTCCGATGTCTCTCATTCAATTTTTACGACAACTGTAAAATTATGAAGACCTTCGGAAAATTTTGACGGATCCAAAAAAGCTCTGACATCAATAATAAAATCATGAAGGACCTCATACTATGTCTAATGCAATGTCTCTGAAGGAGAACATTTCCTGTTATTATTTTCTGATTTTTTTCTTGGGACCTCTAAACTGATGGGACCTCTAAACTGGTTGGGACCTCTAATCTGGATGGGACCTCTAAACTGATAGTACCATGGGACCTCTATACTGGCAAATGTCATGGGACCTCTAAAATGTTTGGGACCTCTAAACTGGTTGGGACCTCTAATCTGACAGAGTATACATTGGGACCTCTAAACTGACACTTAGGACCTCTAAACTGTCATGGGACCTCTAAACTGACATGGGACCTCTAAAGTGTAACAGAGCCAGAAAGTCAACTTCGAATAGTCGAATGACTCTCTATAATTCGCGCGCTCTCTTTTCTACCCGATTGTTTTGATTAGCTCGCATCACGAGTGAATTGTACGTAGCTGTTTTGTGCAACCGAACTCAACTCTATAATGCACACTCAAAATCTCGGGGGCTGATATGGATAGCTTGTAACCAGAATTCACATAGCTTCGAGAGTCAGATAGCGTAGATTTAAGTGGACTATACTTTTAATGCGCATTCAAGCCACTATTACTCCTCAGCATAATCAGATTAATAATTGAATGACGATGCACTAGAACATTCAGAGACGATTTATCTCCTCTCTTATTTTCACAATGAATTTAGATTATTCGCCAACCCTGGAAATAATTGGAAACTTTGACTTTGTCTGCTTATCCCCTCCTCATGATACCCCGTATGGTCAAGAATATATGGTATTCATCGATAGAAGGGAAGAGGCGGTGCAGGGAAGGGAAGAGACAAAGAGAGGAGTCGCATGAGGTCCTCCCAGGTGAAAGACTTCATTCAATCCCAAAAACATTTTCCAATGCTGATTGTTTTTTTATTCCCAGACTAATGCCGGTTACACTGAATTGGGCCGTCCTGCGGTGCGTTAGTATACGATGTGAAACCCAAAGGCAGCTACGAATGAATCATCTAATTTTAAGTGTAAATTTTAACATTCAGTCACGTAAATATTTTAAGACAAATCCCTCTGGGGGATGCGTGCAACATAAAACATGCCCAACATTTTCAAAATTCTTTTTTTTTCCATTTCTACCAGTCAGACTGGTGTTTCTTCTTGTTCCTATCTTCGTTTGTTTCTTCGTCATTTCGATTACGAGCACTCGTACAATCTTACAATAAAAATAAATACGTGCTTGAAGTTTGTTTGTTGTATTAATCAGAAATATATAATATTATTATCAATATTGCATTTTTAGTTGGACTCCCATTTTCATACACGATCTATTCTCTAATCTTGTACATCAAACTTTGATTTGAAGACTAAAACGACCTCTTCCACTCATCGATGATGTATATGAGCCCGATTCTCTAATAGTCGAACAATCTCCAGCAGGGTCTGGCACAGCGTTTTTACGGAAATTTGTGAAAAGGGGTTCTCGAAGGTGCTGAACACGATGGTCTACTTCATTTTGAACCAACTCCACCGGTTAAGCCAGGCTGCATGTAGGCACCACCCACAATTCTCCCAATAACTAAGGTACCAATTTATTAATCTAGTTCAAACTTTCACAGAGGCTGTAAGTGATGACCACCCATCCACCAATATCAAATTTGCATATCTCGCGATTTGAAAAATGCATGAAAAATCAGTTCTCGAATAAAAGTCAAAAACTGAAAATACGAACTACACCGGCGGCCAAGGCACAAGAATTGCATGGAAAAATAATTGGAACTCCAGGGAGCGGAACTTTAACACCATACCCTGTATACGAAAAATGATCGCCAGAGCGAGGGGCATCCGCCGGTTTAGTTCGTATTTTCAGTTTTTGACTTATATTCGAGAACTTATTTTTCATGCATTTTTCATATCGCGAGATATGCAAATTTGATATTGGTGGATTGGTGGTCATCACTTACAGCCTCTGTGAAAGTTTGAACTAGATTGATAAATTGGTACCTGAGTTATTGGGAGAATTGTGGGTGGTGCCTACATGCAGCCTGGCTTAACCGGTGGAGTTCGTTCAAAATGAAGTAGACCATCGTGTTCAGCACCTTCGAGAACCCCTTTTCACAAATTTCCGTAAAAACGCTGTGCCACAATTTGTTCTACTTTTAGAGAATCGGGCTCATATGGCCAAGTCGTCGGGCTTGGTACCAACTGCTCGACTAGCGATCACAACCTGAAAGAAAATGTGACAGAGGGATTATGAGCTCTTTATTATCAACTTTGATATCAGTAATTTTATTTCCGCTCTAACTACTATGCCTAGCAGAAGTCCTACTAGTGGCCTAGCAGTGTACTCCCCGCAGGACCTGTGTGCCTGATACGGGAATACCTTTACCTTTATACCTTTACTACTATGCAAATAAAGATGCGGTTCATTCTCAACTTACACACTGACTGCGCTCATCGCCAGAGACAGGAGGTATGGGGAGACGCATGCTATGGAGTGGGCAGTGGCACAGATGAGGACGATGTGAGAACAGCCGAACTGGATAAAATAAAATATTTTTTCTTGCACAAGTAGATCAACACATCATTTCGATTCTCTATGATTCTTCATATTTATCAGGTTGGTGCAAAAGTTTCTGACTATTTTTGGATATTCACATTTTTATCTCTCACAATCGGTACAATGGGTGGTCAGTCTTTGAAGTAGTTTCCGTTAGCAGCAATTTTATTGCGCCATCGCTCTTGCAGTTTGCCAATTCCATTATAATAGAAAGCCGAGGGCAGGGATTTGAAGAAGTTGGTGAGTACGGCATGGACTTCCTTTCGTGTCGAGAAGTGCTGCCCTTTGAGGAAGTTGTCGAGATCCGAAAACAGGTGGTAGTCAGAGGGAGCCAAGGCGGGGGAATAAGGTGGGTGGGGCAGAACCGTCCAACCGAAGTCGGCCAGTTTAGCCTTGGTCAATCTTGCGACGTGAGGTCTGGCGTTGTCATGCTGGAAATAAATTTCCGGCTCTTTCCCGCGTTTGGATTCGAGAACTTACTTCAACTGTCGTAGTTGTTTGACGTACACCACTGCGGTTATTGTCTCCCCTTCGTCTAGCAAGTCCCAGTATTCTACGCCCTGGACACTCCACCAAACGCAGATCATCACTTTTTTGGGGTGAAGGCTGGGTTTGGGCTCATCTGCTGGCTCTTCTCCGACATCAACCCACTGGCGCCTACGCTCGTTGTTATCATACATCACCCACTTCTCATCTCCAGTGACGATGTGGTCGAGCCATATTTTACTGCGGGAGAAAGTGAGGAGAGACACTGCCGCATCCACTCTACGATCCTTGTCGAAATCGGTCAGTTGATGTGGAACCCATCGGCCAAGTTTTGACACCTTTCCGATCGACTCAAGGCCTCGAACCACAGTTGATTGATCGACCCCAAGAGTGATGCTCAGATCGCGCGTGGTTAGATAGGGGTCATCCTCCACCTCGGAGCGCAGCTTATCCAAATCCACAATAGTAGGTCGGCCAGAGCGGTCATAGTCGGCCAGGGAAAAGTCCTTATTTTCGAACCTGGAGTACCAATCTCGCACGGTGTTTATGGAGGGGCCTTGGGTGTCGTACACTTCTGCCATGGGGCGTTGGGTCTCGGGAGGTTTGACGCCGGAGAGGAAGAGGAATAACATTACGTTGCGGAGATGAAGTCGGTCGGGGACGAATTGGTGAGGCATACTCAGCCAGAAGACTAGAACCAACTGACACTAAAGTGTGTTTAGGTGGAGGGCTGAGGTCTCTTTTTAGTGTAAACAGGAAGGGAGCCTGCGATAAACATCAAGGCAGAAACGCGAGGGAAAAGAAAGTCAGAAACTTTTGCACCAACCTAATACATTGAAATTGAATGCGCGATCTCATCGCGGAATACCCAAGTCATGGGGACGAAACACCCATGAAACACAAAGCTCAACAATGGTCGAAACGCGACCTCTCTGTTCAGCATCCACGCAGAAGCCTAACGCAGGCAGACGGGAGAAAGGTAACTAACGAATGATCGTCTGCCTCTCTCTTCAATTCGATTGATCTCTTGTTTACAAGAGTGTGTTGATTATATAAAAAAGAGTGAATTGTAAATTGCACGTTGTTGATTGTTTCACACCCATTCGAGATATTATTGAATGCCCAAAAAATCGGGGCTGTTATGGGAAATTCACAACCAGAACTCACATAGTGTCCAAAGCCAGAACATTAAGATGATTTTATATTTTGATTATAAAACTACGCGGGGGGCGGACAAAAGCCCAACAGATTGCCGTTTCGTGGAGATTTGATATAGCTACGTGGGAGTTGTTGCATTGTTATCAATATGCCCTCCACTACATTACCCTGATTAGCTCCGCTAATTATGCGATCTTGAGTTTCACTCTCCATCACCGTATTAGGGGGTCATGGTCTAAAGTTGAGAATTTTAACGGAAAATCAAGGTTAGATAAACATCAAATACCGTAACCATTGAATATTCCAGTAGTCCAGTAACTACTATTACCCAGTAATCAATCAATCAATCAATCAATTTATCTTATCAGGCGGAAACGCTCAGAAGATGATAGGTCGGTAGTCTTCATAAGTTGCACTCCACCAATGGCTGCCAATAGCTCGGGATAGGTCGTCTCTCCATCGCGCGCGAGGCTTTCCGGGGGGACGAGTCCTATTGAATGGAGTCCAGACAGTTGTCGCACGGCTCCACTGTTCCACTCCCATTCTTCTGATCTTGAGGGCCCAGCGCGCTTTTCGTTTCAATCCTTCCTCATTCCAGTCTCTCAGCTTGGTAATCCCTCTCACGCGGTCATTCCTCCATCTGTCCCTCAGCGTGACTCCAAGCATCTTTCTTTCCATCTTCCTCTGGGTGACTCTCAGCCTCTCCTTCTCGCTAGATCTCAGAGCCCATACTTCACACCCATAGAGAACTGTAGCCGTGATGCAGCTCTCGAAGACTCTCCTCCTGATCTTGATGGACAGAATTCGAGAAGATAGGAGGTGCGAGAGCTTACTCCAGGCCAGCCACCCTAATCGAATCCGGTGTTCTATTTCGTCGGAATGATCCAAGGGAAGAGCTATTCTTCCTCCGAGATAGGTGGCGCTATCGACGAATTCGAATCGCAGATTGCCGATGATTATTGGATTGCGGGTAGAGGTGCAGGAGGTGAGGAGGTTGGTCTTGCTTGCATTCACTTCGAGACCAACTCGGCTGCACGCGTCCATCAGCTTCTTCAGCATTCGTTCCAGCTCGGGTCGAGATTTGGCAACGAGAGTCACGTCATCGGCATACTCCAAGTGGCAAAGGTTCCTTCCGTCGATTCTAATTCCATCTGACTCCCAGTCAATGTTGTCCATGGCTGATCGTAGCACTGCGTTGAAGAGATGAGGGGAGAGGGTATCCCCTTGGCGGACTCCTCGACGCACAGTCACAGGAACGAGCTCCTCATTAACTCGAATGAGTGTAGAGGAGGACTCGTAGAGACGGCGCAACATGTGGACGAGGGAGGGATGGGCTCCGAACGAGAGGAGGGCTTGCCAGCAGGCATTCCACTCCACACAGTCGAACGCCTTCTTGAAGTCGACGAACGCCAAGTAGATTGGGATACCGTACTCGGAGGTTCTTTCAGCGACCTGCTTGATGGCATGCAGGTTGTCGAGAGTACTGTAGCCGCGCCGGAAGCCGGTTTGGGTCGAGGACTCTGTTTCTTCTAGCACAGTTTCGAGTCTCTGAAGAATGACTTTGGTCATTGTCTTCAAGGAAACGGTGAGGAGGGAGATGGGACGGAAGTTCCCAATGTTGGTAGGGTCTCCTTTCTTGTGCAGAAGAGTGACAATTGCTTCAGTCAGGTCGCTTGGAACAGCCTCTCCATCTACCAGATAGTTGAGTAGATCAGCGATAACGGGAGCAAGGTGGTTTCGAGAGTGGTATAGCATATCAGGGAGAATGCCATCCGAACCGGGTGAGTGACCACACTTGAGTTGGGACATCGCTTTGCTGACCTCATCGGGTAGGAAGGGAGGAAGGGGATCCAGAGGCTGAGGAGGGACTGGGAGTGGACACGGAACTGCAGGGGTGTAGAGACCCTCAAAGAAGCTCTGGACCACTGTCTTGGTGGCTGCTTGAGAGAGCGCACCAGTTACAGGGTCGGGAACTAGAAGGCGCTTCTTTGAGGTTTGCAGACTCAGCATGCTCTTCACGATGCTCCTTCCCATGGTTGCTGCTTGCCGTGCTTGCGCCTCCTTTCGCTTCCTGATGTCATCGACGAAACTCGTCCGGGCAGCTTTGCAGGCAGCTGAGTAGGCGACAGCTTGTTGGGAGTTGGATTGCAATTCATGGCGCATCGCTAGGAGCTTCCGCGTTCCACTCGAGATCCAAGAAGGGGATTGGCGCTTCCTCCAGCAGTTCGTTGCCGCGGTCTCCGTGAAAGCATTTACCGTAGTATAGGCGTCGGCGGCAGAACTGGGGCGGGCAAGGGGCAGTGACGCGAGAAGGTTTGCGTTGACAGTAAAAGCGGTTCGATCGAAATCTAGCCGCTCCCTGCATCTTTTCTGCCTCGCCTTGCCAGGGAGGGAGAGGCACATCCGAACAAGGCGATGGTCGGAGTCAAACTCAAACCGACCAACGACTCCACAGTTGACTACTCTCGCTGTGGCGGGCGCTGCAACGTAGTCAATTTGGTGGAATGCGGAGCCGTTTGGGGATCGCCAGGTCCAGATTCGACCGTGCCGTCTCTTGGGGAACGTGTTCAGGATGCGCAGTCTGTTCCTCACGCAGAGCTCAGTGAAGCAGCGTCCGCGTGAGTTCGGTGTGGGAGAGGCAAAGTTACCGACAAATCTTTCATTGCCAGGTTCCCTCGCCACTCGACAGTTGAAGTCACCAACCAGAACTGGCATATGGCCTTTTGGGGCACTCCGCAGGGCGGTCTCAACCTGGTCTAGGAAGTCTTCATACGCGTCGTCATCATAGGAAGACGTAGGGGCGTAAGCGCAGACCAGGAAGAGCCGTAGGTCGGGAAGGAGCAGAGTGGCCAAACGAGGGGAGAGGCCATTGAACACAGCTCCGCGCGCGAGTTGCGGTCGAAGCAAAAATGCCACGCCATGGGAAGCAGTGGGCCCGCCCGAGTGGTAGACTACAGTGCCTGAGGATGTAAGATTGAACGAGGCACAACCCACAATCCTGGCTTCCTGCACTGCAACCACGTCCCACTTGATCTTGTCGAGGGCGAGTTCCATCTCCGACTGCTTCTCCCTTGGGCCGAGCGTCCTGGCGTTGATGGTGCCGATGTAGAAGTGGCGACCCATCGTGGCGGCGTACAACTCCCGCGTGCCAACGCGTCTGGGAGAGGGAATCCGGGCGGGCGGAACCGGAGACGGAGAGACGAAATCGCACTCAACCGCTCGCCACACACTTGAGAACCCAGAATCGATACCCAGTAACATGGGTATCGATTGGTCACGGCATTTGATGTTTATCTAGCAATGATTTTCCTCTGAAATTCTCAATTTTGGACCATGAACCCTCAATTTTGGACCATACGGTGATACGAGAGAGAGAGTGAAAGAGTGAAACTCAAGATCGCTTAGTTAGCGGATCTATTGGGGTGTCCGGAAAGTTCGTATAATGCTTCGGAAAAAAGTCAGTTCGCGATCAAATGCAGTGATTGCGCAATCTGTTTGTCAACAATGTATTGCATCATTATGTCGTTGAGTAGTGAGAGGATTTAATCAGTCTCCTAGTTGCTACATTGATTCTTGTGATGGACTCCCATCTCTACCTCCGAGCAGTTTTACTTCATTACTACCGTCTTGGCCGATCCGTGAAGGAGGCCCACTCTGCCCTGGCCCAGTCGGAAGGAGCTGACGCCCCCTCCATACCCTTCTGCTATAAGTAGTTCTCCCGCTTCAAGAAAGGGGAGTTTGGTCTCGATGATCAACCCCGCTCTGGACGCCCTCCCTCCCTCGATCAGCCTCTAGTTCGCCGCACACTGAAGCGCAAGCCCATGGCCAGTGTGCGTGAGTTGAAGAAGGATACTGGTACTCCCAGATCAACGGTGTCCGATATCCTCCATCGATCTGGGAAGAAGCCGAAACTCCCACAAGTGATTCCCCATGACCTCTCCCCCGAACAGCTGAAAAATCGTGTTCAACTCTGTCGGGAATTACTCCATCGTAGATCCAATCTTCGATGGGTCAATTCCATCATCGCTACAGATGAGAAGTGGATCACGTACGATAGCCCTGTGAGGAGACTGCAATGGGTGGATGCAGATGAGAAGCCCACACCCGTCCCGAAGAAGGAAGAGCATGGAAAGAAGGAACTCCTCTGCTTCTTCTTCTCAGTTCTCGGTCCCATCTACTGGGAGATCCTCGCCCCTGACACCAGCATCAATGTCGACCTCTTCTCTGAACAACTGGAAGATGTCGCGATCAGAGTCCCTCCCAGACTCCTGAACCAGGGCAAAATTCTTCTTCTGATGGACAATGCTCGCCCACATCGAGCGAAGATGACCCATAAGAAAATGGACGCGCTGAAGATCGAGAGGATTCCCCATCCACCGTATTCCCCGGATCTCTCCCCATGCTACTACCACTGCTTCCGCTTTTTCTCTGACTTCTGCAAAGGAAAGAAGTTCAAGAATCGAGATGAAGTTGTGAGGGCTTTCGTGAACTGGGCGGTCTCGAAGAAACCCGCATTCTGGAAGAGAGGAATCGAGACCCTGTCCAATCGCTGGAGGGAGGTAGTGAGAAAGAAGGGGGCATACATTGGTCACTGAGAATTGTAAAGCATTGAATAAAAAATAAAAACAAAAAATTATACGAACTTTCCGGACACCCCAATAATCAGGGTGAGGTAGTGGAGGGTATACTGATAACTAGAGTTCTCTTATTGGAATTGATTCCGGAATTCCAATAGCGCGAACAAAGGGTCCTCTCTCTCCATTTCAATTCCAATAACCTCCTTTGTTCGGTCTGTTCAATTCCAATAGTTATTGGAATTCCAATAAGGGTAGTCACAATATGATTTGTCGAATTACCATTGTTCTGCAAAGTTCAATTCCAATAGTTATTGGAATTCCAATAACGATGGTCATTCCAATAGGCGACCGCCTCATTATTGCGTGATATTGGAAAATGAGAGAGAGGGGGGTTCGATTCCAATAACGATTTAATTCCAATAAGAGAACTCTACTGATAACAATGCAACAACTCCCTAGTTGCTACATCAAATCTCCATAGAACGGCAATCCGTTGGGCTTTTGTCCGTTGGGCGTTTGTCCGCCCCCTAACTACGCAGAACTGGAGATGCCGAACTAACACACAATTAATACACGAGTGAAGCTCAAAATAGCCACACCCCTTTTCAGATATTGATAGAAACAACTTCACAATTTCAAATTCAAAGTATTGTAAAATACCTGATTATCAAGAGGAAGAACTTGTGCCTTGCACAGCGAGGAAGTATACGACTCACGCTGATCGATAATCCCAATCTTGAAGATGCGAGGGGTCATATTGAGGGAGTACATCGGCAAACATTATCGATCTCTTCCTATACAAGGATATTATTCTCCAACTTGGCATAATCTGCAGTCTACCGGATTTTACTTTCGTATTTCTTTAATTTAGTTGATTCGTTAGTTAGCAACTTAATGATAAATTATATGTATTAGGTTGTGAAAAAAGTAATTGTAGATTTGGACCATGATGTTTGAGCACGCCTAAAATTCTTTTCATTTATGATCTCAAGCTGGCTCAATAGCATATAGTAGGGGTATACTTGGTCCATATATTTATGTATCGTACCGAACAAATATTGCGGAACGAATTCGGTACGGTTCGGTATCGTACGGTATCTGTGTTTAGCGAACGGAAAAACATTCAAAATTCAGCTTCATTGATCGTTTTTGCACTCGTTGCATACCTTATCGCTTTCCTTTTGCGATTTGATTTTTTGAAAAAAATAAAAATCAATAATTTTACGAGAATTTGGCTGCAAAGATAAAAATACCGTAACCGACTGTGCAAATTACAATTTGCCAAAGAGGCTTACGTCAGCATTCAAATTTTCCCATCATTTTTCGTTAATTTTGGTCGTTTGTCATGTTTTGTTGCTCAAATTGTCAATTTTTCTGCTTCAGCTAACTCGCGGCCAACGGAGAAGGTGGAGGGATGCTGCTGCTCCGCCCGGAGCAGCAGCAGGGACGATTTTGGACGATAAGTTGACTTTTCTTATTTTTTCTTTTAAATTCGGTTCTTCTCTTTGGATATTTCAGGTAATTTGCGTCGAGCTGGCGTGGGGGCAGCCTGAAGTGGCCCCCACGCGGGACTACGCCACGAAGATTAGTGGAAAATTAAGGTTCGTGTGTTTCTTCCTCTTTTTGCTGCAAAATTTCTTGTCTAATTACTCAAGAGTTGGTTTATAATAATTAAAAACGAGCAAATGTGATCCTGGAAGGCTAATCTATGCCGGATTTTTACTTTGACGCCCGCATCTCGCTGTTTTTAAAATTTTACGTCTAGGAAACGCGCGTGTTCGTAACATTCTTGTTACTGCTTCGTCACTCACTTTACTTTTGGTTAAACTTTTCGATTGCAGTCGCGTCGGGCCCCACGACTCGCATGAGCGTACTCGCCGATGCTCTTAAGACCATCAACAATGCCGAGAAGCGCGGAAAGCGCCAGGTCCTCGTCCGCCCTTGCTCCAAGGTTCGCTTTCTTTACTTTATGCTCTATTTTATTTTGCTTTCCTTGTGAACTCGTGTGAGAACTGGTTTATTATAATTAAATCGTGCAAATCTGTCTCTTGGAGGCGAAGCTATGGTGGATTTTTAGTTCGACTCACGCATTTCGCTTTTTCTTTAAATTCATTCCAAATAAATCCGATCAAACACGCATGTTCCACCTATTTTTGTCTAGAGATGGTGTAGAAAATTTCTGGGACTTCCAAGTGGTTCAGTCCGATAGGCAGGAGAGACTGGAAGAGACTTGTCGTGAGATCTACAATGACACAGTGGGAGTACGGCACGAGGTTAATTAGTTTTGTCCACTATTTCTACTACCTAACATGCTGAGCTTCATCTCTCAGAGTCGTCGTCTAACACAGTGGACGAAGGACGGATTGGAGAAAGTGGAGCAGCTAGTGGGTACAGTAGCTGATCTAAAGGAGAGACTCCCTCCCCCCGAGAAAGGTCAGCCAGTCCTACATCCACTCCTGTTTCTAAACAATGGTCAAGCATTACCTCTGCAGCACCTCTCTACGGAATCTATGAAGGAGTCACTGAGGAGATGGTCGATGACATCAACGACGAGAATGAGAGCATCGAGACCTTCGCGGGAAAACTCGATGTCCTTCTCTTCCACAAGTCCACCCTTCTCCACGCAGATCGCGATCAAGATATGCTGAAGTGGCTGATCAAGGTACTTCCATTACACATTTCATTCGTATATTATGAAATAGGAATATATGTTCACCTCAGGTTGTCCTCCACCGTCGTCGCATTCGAGTAAAGACTGAGAAGAATAAGTGGAGGGGACTCATCGTTGGTCGAATCAACCACAATGCCAACTACGAGTTAGGGAAGCAACGAGAGCGACGTCTACTGACCCAGTCAGGAGGATCATCGACCTACTCCCCCCTGTTCGTCTCTCCTCGTCCAGACCCTCCCGCACGGATAGTCAACTCCCTACCACTCCCAGCACCTCGTCCTCTCTCATGAGAACTACCCAGTTCCAGTCCACTCCCCGTGCTTCATCTGCCCTCTCTAGACCTAGTTCAGTCCGTCGCACGTCCACTGTTGCTCGACCCTCCCACTCTCCCTCCGTTCTCCAAGTTCCCTCTTCCGTTAGGAGACCTTATTCATCTTCGTCAGTGTTCTCATCGGCCTCACAGTATCATAATAATCAAATCGATAATCCCATTGCTTACATGAATTCCCCCACTAGCAACTATCTCTTCGACACTCGTCCCAATGGGAATGATTACCTCTATGAGGATCAATACCCCTATGACTACCCCGATTATGAATACGATGACTAGATTTTTCTAATCTCTTATTTTTCTAATTGTTTCACCCCTGTTTTGTTGATAAACGAGAAGTTGATTTGTAACTAAAACATTTTATCGCAAAGAGCATAACACGAAAATACAAACCAAAATGATCCACAGGGAGAGAAGAGGGCCTGGAAAAAATAAAATAAATATTGTTCTCATCAACAAATTAACTCAAGTTATTATTGCTCTATCATACTCGACTGAAAGTAAACGACTGAGGGCATTGCCAATTTTCTATCTCTGCTGTTGCAAAAAAAATGCTCACTGACCTAGAAAAACATCCCTTCAGCCTCCGAAGGAGCCGACGAGAGAGACGAATTTCTGTAAAATTTCTTCACAAGCTTTTTCTGTTCTTTTTAAACAAAAGAAGAAAATGACTCATCTGACTGGCAGAGAAGGGAGGCGTCCGGTAAGGTTGGCAACAATCTTGCCAGCTCTGTGGTCGTCGACGATCTCGAACTCTCCGATGTATCCGTGCTTCATCATGACGGTCAGGAAACGGACGATGACCTGAAGATGTAATTACTGAACCACTTGGAAGTCCCAGAAATTTTCTACACCATCTATAGACAAAAATAGGTGGAACATGCGTGTTTGATCGGATTTATTTGGAATGAATTTAAAGAAAAAGCGAAATGCGTGAGTCGAACTAAAAATCCACCATAGCTTCGCCTCCAAGAGACAGATTTGCACGATTTAATTATAATAAACCAGTTCTCACACGAGTTCACAAGGAAAGCAAAATAAAATAGAGCATAAAGTAAAGAAAGCGAACCTTGGAGCAAGGGCGGACGAGGACCTGGCGCTTTCCGCGCTTCTCGGCATTGTTGATGGTCTTAAGAGCATCGGCGAGTACGCTCATGCGAGTCGTGGGGCCCGACGCGACTGCAATCGAAAAGTTTAACCAAAAGTAAAGTGAGTGACGAAGCAGTAACAAGAATGTTACGAACACGCGCGTTTCCTAGACGTAAAATTTTAAAAACAGCGAGATGCGGGCGTCAAAGTAAAAATCCGGCATAGATTAGCCTTCCAGGATCACATTTGCTCGTTTTTAATTATTATAAACCAACTCTTGAGTAATTAGACAAGAAATTTTGCAGCAAAAAGAGGAAGAAACACACGAACCTTAATTTTCCACTAATCTTCGTGGCGTAGTCCCGCGTGGGGGCCACTTCAGGCTGCCCCCACGCCAGCTCGACGCAAATTACCTGAAATATCCAAAGAGAAGAACCGAATTTAAAAGAAAAAATAAGAAAAGTCAACTTATCGTCCAAAATCGTCCCTGCTGCTGCTCCGGGCGGAGCAGCAGCATCCCTCCACCTTCTCCGTTGGCCGCGAGTTAGCTGAAGCAGAAAAATTGACAATTTGAGCAACAAAACATGACAAACGACCAAAATTAACGAAAAATGATGGGAAAATTTGAATGCTGACGTAAGCCTCTTTGGCAAATTGTAATTTGCACAGTCGGTTACGGTATTTTTATCTTTGCAGCCAAATTCTCGTAAAATTATTGATTTTTATTTTTTTCAAAAAATCAAATCGCAAAAGGAAAGCGATAAGGTATGCAACGAGTGCAAAAACGATCAATGAAGCTGAATTTTGAATGTTTTTCCGTTCGCTAAACACAGATACCGTACGATACCGAACCGTACCGAATTCGTTCCGCAATATTTGTTCGGTACGATATTCCAATCGCTTCATGCTTTTATGATACCTGACAAATCCAAGTTTTGACAAATGTGATATTTTCACTCTTTTCTAAAAATATTTTCCATCTCTCATATTTTGTGGGGGAAAAGGGCTGTACATTTACATATAGCGTTGTGAGAAGCACATGTGCAGTTCTTTCGAAAAATAGGTCTAACGCCGCTCCTGCCTCACAATAGCACGATTTACACATCACTGAATAAATACCTCAGCTAATAAACACTTATCAAGTGACAACGTTTCCTGCTTCCAGGTTCAATCAGACTGGTTTCTAAATAAGTGCGCTTTCATTATACACTATGGTGCTCCATACCACAGAGGAACATTTGAACTCATCCCTTCTCTACTTGTAGAAAACATAAATTTTCAGTATTGATGAATACAGGCCAATATTGTCAAATTTTCGACTTTACGGTGAATGAATAAATTTCCTCAAAAGGGAGCTATCCCCTGACTTTGCCCAGTCGAATACTGATACATAAAGAGTAGCTTTAACAGATAACCACAAAATTTAGGGCTTTTCACCAATCCTGGAAAATGGAAGACTTGTAATATATGAATTTCGATGTTCAAATTACATAGTCGGGATGATGAATGTTGCACGGTTTGCTAGAAGTATTGTATGCCCACCTAAATACAATTTTAAGTTATCCATGGAAAGTGCTTTTCGCTTCACTACATTTGAGATGGATAAATCAGGTAAAAATAATTATTTCTGTTGATGTGCAGTTAGGGTCAAGTTAAAAAATTGAGTGTATTTTCTGACAGGATATTCGGAGCGGACCAGGTTCACATGTTGTATTGTGATATCCGTATGCCCTACTTTTCGCATGTGACGTAATATTTGCCGTATCCTAGCTTTCCATGGATTGCTGGACCGAAACGTACTCAGTAAAACATTGTGTCGATGTAGCTTTGGCTTCATAATGTGACCTCAATAACAATTGGATAGGTGTGATCCTAGGCGCGATAGAAAGGGTATCCAAACACTCAACGAGCACAAGTAACAATATGATATACAGGCGGCAACCAAAGAGGGGTATTGCAGAATCGAAAATTTAAAAATCTATAATTACTTTTTTCACAACCTGATAATTGTTTTTCCAAGAGATTCCGAGGATTGATTACACGAGCAATCTCACTGGACAGATGGGCAAAACGGATAGCCTCAATTCCCTAGGTTTCAAAAGCGAGCTGCAGAAGAATTCAGCACAGTTTTAAAGTTTTCATTCTCAGTCTAGCAACGATTATGCAAATTTCCGAACAATATACACAATAATAATCGACTGATTGTACTCAAACAATCGGGACTGATCGACTCATCTCTTGTTTTTTTTTTCATTAGCAGGGATAATGAAGATCTATTGAATACTCTCAACTTGGACGGTATATCTACGTATCGTGACACCCCTACTCACCAACTTCGGGAAATGCGAAGCCGAAAGTATCTAAATTCTTACAAAAACAGTATGAAATAAAGGCCGTCGGTAGTCTGCACTCACCGATGAGCGTGGGTATGTTGTCGGGGTTGATTACATCAGACCATCTGGCGATATCAACCTGCAGGAGCTGTATAAGCGAAAGAACTTTCATGATATTTTTATGACTATCATCGGGCAAGAGTACATTAGAAACAGCCACTCACCATGGGAATGAATAACGCGTGATGCAGAAACAAACTTTGTCATAATTTGGACAGACAATTATTTTTTTGTTTTTTTTTCAAATAAAAATTATAATATATAATTGCATAATCATTCACGTGGAAATTGTCTGGTCCCTAATGTGATTTAGACATATTGTTTGCGAATCTAAGCGCCCGTCTTATCCATGGCTAAACAATCTTCAGTTATTCAAGAACAAGTGCAGCTTCGATTTTACGGGTCATATACAAATTTACAATATTGTAAGTGCACCACGTTCGCTCCTTCCATCTGCACTCAGCGATGGGCATTGTCTTCGGAGTTGATTACAACACCCCTGCATACGATAATATCCTGTCTCATCGAAATAAGAAGTAAGAAGACGCAAAGGATAATCAAAGTTTTTAACATGTTTGGATCGTTCGTTCGCAAGCAAAATATGAGAAGTGATTTTTTTCTGAAAAGTCTCGAGGACGCAATGCATATTCAGACGCACTGGGCACATAGGGAAAACGCATAACCAAAATCCACAAGGTTTCAAAAACCAGCCGACGCGAAATTCAGAGCCATTTAAAAATTTTCTATCGCTTTCCAGCAGCGATCAAACAACCTATCGAACTGAAAACAAAATATTGAATAATATAATCACCCGATATTTTCCGATCGACATAATTTCAAATCATCTCATTCGTGCTTCCTACTGCACATTTTGTGGTTGGAATAGAGCCGCAATTAATAGATCCCAGATTCTTACTGAAAAAACTCAAAATACCAGATGATGCATTTGAAGAACGTGCTCAAGCATAATGACGAAGATAGAGTTCGAGAAACGATACCACGGTCTCTTCATTTTGCACACTCTCTCGCCGATCGACCGGTCTAGAGAGTGTGTAAAATGAAGAGACGAAGGCCCGAATTACGAACTCTAGACGAAGAGGAGACCGATCGAGAATTTCAACCTGAACATAGGGAATTTTTATGGATTATAAAGATATAAATTATCCACCTATTTTAATACGAGATACAAGATAGCGGTTAATATTCAACTAAAGAAGTACAATCAAAACTATACGTAGTTATTTTGCGTGTATTTGTTTTCCTTTCATCGGTCGAATTGAACAAGAGAGAGGGTAAAATGAGTTCTCGCGTGCTCATTTGCCTTAAGTAGACGCTACTAAACTCCTCCAACCCCTACCATGCAGTTCCTCACTCTCCAACTTACCTCGTGTAATGCAATGGATAGTCGAGAGAGGCCTTCAGTGCTATGGGATTCCGCCCACACCTGGAGTGATTCAAATAGTATATAACTAAATCTGACTCTCGTCGTCCTCCTTACTTTCTAGAGCAAACGGAAACGCATGTGGGGGAGAGAGGGAAGATGTCCCTAGATGAGAACTATTGACTCAGGAGGAGGCGCCCAAGTGGGAATCAGCCCTGTTTTATCCTTGGGAACCTCCCCCTACACTATAGTCGATTTACAAGTTGGATGCAAGGCAGCACAAATTGGATTCAGGGCTGGATCCAACCTGTAATTGACTTTAGCGTAGGGGGGGGGGGGGCACCCAAGGATAAAACAGGGCTTATTCCAACTTGAGCGCCTCCACCTGAGATACGGTTCTAATGAGCAATGAAGACAGTAATCATCGATAGATGCGGGAATTGCCAATATTTTTTTATTGTACGAAAAGGAGCAAGGAATATCTCATTATTCCGCCAGTTGGTTTTTGTTTCAAGATAAGTATTATCAACGGATATCATCTTTACTAGTTGTTGAAACGTAGTCACCCGAAATCCTCTACTGCTCCAAGATACAGATCAAACAAGAGATAATATACGATCTGATACTCACATTTTCATCAGCCAATAACATTGGGGAAACTAATTCAGTACTTTTGCAGATATTAATCGCGGGGCATTTTTTTTCGATTCTCAGAAACCCCCATCATGCAGTGCCTCACTCTCTTTCTTACCTCGTGGTATTCAGGTGATTTTTTAAATTGTATTTTTTGAATGACAGGAAAGGAGATATTGTATTATTTCACCTGCTTGGATTTATGACGTATACTAAAAGCGTAAACTCTCCTAGGTAAATCTAAGAAAATATTTAGAAAAAAGCGATGCAAATGCTCTTCCCTTTATCAATGCTACGAATTTTTACAAATCCGAGCCTGCTAATCGAAGATCAGCATTCTCTTACGTCAGATTAGTAGGAACTGAAACTCAGCCAATCTCATGCAATGCGTAATTGTTCTGCTCAACTCGTGGAATGCAATCAAGAGTCACTAGACTTTCACTCATACGAGAAAGTGAAAAATCCCATACCTGGAAGAGAAAAATTAGTATCAAACTAAAAATCTCTCTTGCAGAAACGGAAAAGAGTTTTGCATGCCTTTGAATAATTGCGTTTGTTCGAACTCTTACGAGCGATGAAGATACTATTAGATTGTTGCGAAAGTCTTGCTCGGCGTTTGATCTTTCCGATTTTTCTCCCTTCTGAACTCCAGTGTCTGATATCTCAGAATTGTTGAAGAGGGTGAACTGTTGTTTCACGAGCATAATTGATTTCAATCGTGATCAGAATACATGCCATGAAATTTGAGATTTCATAAATTAGCAAAAATTTTGCGAAATTTTGCAACGAAATTTGGTGTGAATTCTGATCTGTCAGATACAAGAGATCGAAGTCCAAATAATATCCACATATATTTTGGAAGAGCATGGTGTGCTCGTTAACACCAGCACAAAAGATCGATCATTCAAGCTGCGCAAGAAATGAAAACTTAGATAGAATTATCAAATTCAACATTCCAAGAACCCTTTCAATGATTTGAATAGCCATATCTAGTCAACGCAATTATGAATAATTCCGGTACTATATTTTTAAGAAGAACAGAATAAGACAATTATAATTTCGATCGATATTGATCCCTGCGTCTCCTTACCCAAAAACGTTAAGACAAAATCGTATTTAGCTAAAAGGTGTTTACTATAAATTCTCAAAAGGGACACGTCTAAAGAAGGGATTTTAGCACTGACTTATAGTATGTCATCACAAGTGATGTATTAACATAGCTGTGTACGCTTGTACTTCAGGTATGGCCATATCTCTATTATCCATAAAATTATGATATCAGGTTGAGCATAAACTTTTGCGCGATTTTGACTAAAGTGTATCCTGACATCTACCATCGTTCGTTGTTGCCCAATCAATTCAGATCTTTCAATGCTAGATAGGGGCATTTATACTCTCTTTAGCGCACACTATCATAGATCTGACCGACCAAGGGAAATAAAACAGCGATGCAGCAAACTTCATGTGGGTAACCAACTACATCACTTTTCAAAGGATTGTAATTTCTTTTAGAACGGAGATAGGACCCTATGTTAAGCACAGTTGTAAAGCATGACTTGCATACATTGTACTGTTAATGTTGAGACTGATCAGCCATAAAGAGCCTACTAGAAATAAGCGCGGAATCAGAATTTGAGATTTCATGACGATTGTCAAGATACGTTTTTGGGGTACTGTATCTGTACCGATAGTTCTTGGGGTTTCAATTAATTATGAATGTGAACTACCTTTCTAGTACAAGTCAAAAAATTTTCGGGTTTTAGGTGTCCAATTTTGAACATCAAAATACACACTTTTCACGTTTTTGTGCTAGCCACGTGGTTTGAAGGGCGGTTCTTTCGTGCTAAAATTAACGAACAACCCTTACCCTATCACTCACTAATTAGGAATATTGTGGAGGTCGCTACTTTTTCTAGGTTGAGCCGTGCCTCAAGACCCTCCATATCAGCGTTTTCGACATTTTCATTGAAAAATAATTCAGGTGCAAATGTCACTTTTTTAGATGAGAAAGCCAAGTGGGCTCTTAAATATCGTTGCAATAGAGAACCCTGTTGGTAGTTATAACAGCGCCCATAGATAGCTGTCAGTCTCGTTAATCCGCGAAACAGGTGATTTGTTTGAGATAACTTTTTTCTAAGTACCCGTGATTCATTGACCTCAACGAAGCGTATACTGAATTCCACAGCTCTCTCGTTTTGTTACTAGGTAGTGCACGCCTCGTGCTTCTGAACAAACTTGATGAGCTTCTATTGAAAAATTCCTCGGCAAAGTATAGAAATTTAAAAGAAAATCAATATTTTTCTGAAAAATCCAAAGTTATACAGAAGTTGATTTCTCGCAAAGTAGAGATATTTGCTTGCTAGCAGATGGTTGTGTTCGCAAAAGAAACTGCGCGAACTCAAATTTGATAGCCAAAATCGCGCAAAACTTTATGCTCAACCTAATAGAATGAAAAGTCATCTTGATTAACTCATATCGCAAGATTTGAACTATAAGTACGCATTCCTAAATGAAATGAGATGTCTGATGTAGGGTGTGCTAGAATGAAAATTGATACCCTCATAGTATAAGAAAAACCAGGTAAGCCTGAAATGAATTCGAATGCCAACGCAGACAGAAGTATTAAAATGATAAAAAAAAGAGCAAGACTTTCGCAACAACCTAATAATTAGCGATATATGCAGGAAAAATTGATGATTTATTGGCTTAACACGGGTCTCCTGTAAAAACGTAGGAAAGCTGGATACTAGAAATATTTTATGTCATCGATTTCTACCAAACTTGGTTTATGGATGTCATTGGAGGTTAGAAGAAGGCCTATCCACTTGGTTTGGCCAAATTTGCAGATTATCGATTTTTGTGATCTACCGCTAGAAACTGACGTTTCTCGTTCAATTTTCATCGTACAGCGAGCTTTTTTTTCTCATTTTGCTCGAAATCGAAAGATCTACAACTTTCTCAACGTAAGACAAACGGTCAAATCACGTCTTCATAGCGAAAATTGCAAAAAACTGAATTTGATGGTGAGAATATCGATTTTCGAGCTTCGTATACCAAAAAGACAATCGTTTTTATTCTTCCAATGGAATCTCCACACAAAATTAGGTGGTGTCTATGTTGAACATTTTTCATATTTCGTGCCTTTGACTATCGATTTACTATGGGTGATTATTGACGTTTCCGGACATTTTTTGAACGATTTAGTTTTTTGGTCAAATCTCGGTTCAACGTGGGGCAATCGAGCGCTCAAACATAGCAATCGCTAGCTCTCAACAAGCTCTACCAATGACTATAAGTGCTTCTAATCGCCAAAATTATCCGTTTTCAAGTTATGTCTAAAAAGGGTAAAATTGAGATATTCCAGTAACGCGTATCATATGAGAAGCGTATCCACACTAGTTTTCATCTTAAAAACTTTTCGGGACATTTCTGATCGTAATTGGTAGAGCTTGTTGAGAGCTATCGATTGCTGTGTTTGCGCGCACGATTGCTCCACGTTGAACCGAGAAACGACCAAAAAAACGAAATCGTCTAAAAAATAACCAAGTCCGGAAACGTCTATAAACCCCCATAGTAAATCGATAGTGATAGGACAGAGATATGGAAAATGGTCAACATAAACACCCCCTAATTTTATGTGGAGGTTCGATAGGAAGAATAAAAACGATTGTCTTTTTGGTATAC
This sequence comes from Pristionchus mayeri, assembly GCA_036245805.1. Taxonomy (NCBI): domain Eukaryota; kingdom Metazoa; phylum Nematoda; class Chromadorea; order Rhabditida; family Neodiplogasteridae; genus Pristionchus; species Pristionchus mayeri. Next base: position 45,810,359 of record BTRK01000004.1, on the reverse strand, counting down.
GAAGCCAGAAAATCAATATTCTCATCACGAAATTCAGTTTTTCGCAATTTTCGCTATGAAGACGTGATTTGACCGTTTGTCTTACGTTGAGAAAGTTGTAGATCTTTCGATTTCGAGCAAAATTAGAAAAAAAAGCTCGCTTTACGATGAAAATTGAACGAGAAACGTCAGTTTCTAGCGGTAGATCACAAAAATCGATAAAGTTCAAATTTGAGCAAATCAAGTGGATAGGCCTTCTTCTAACCTCCAATGACATCCATAAATCAAGTTTAGTAGAAATCGATGACATAAAATATTTCCTAGTAGCAAAACCTTGGCGTTTTCCTACACTTTTACAGGAGACCCGTGTTAAGAGTGAAGGTAGACAACTATTGTACGAACAACATCTCAGGGCGTATAGGGGAAATTCACAGCAAGAATTCAGAAGGAGCGAAAAGTTAGAGATTGCAGGATTTCAGAGTTGCCCGGCTCACATAGCGGCTGAACTAAAAATTTATTCATATTGCATCCATAAAATTATGTCCATTAGATAGTACTGCTATTACAATGCATTTTTCGACCGCCATCGCGATATTCATCCACGACTTCACAATCTTGAATTATTCAGGAAGTGCTGCAGCTGCGATCTCACGGGTCCAATACTAATTTCAGTTTCACACCCAGTATCATCATATCACCTATATTAATATAACAGTACCATATAATTATCTACATTTGGATATTACTGCGCTTAAAATTTGTGGACCACTATTCCCAAATCTATCCACTACTGCGCAGTCCTCAACAATACATTAACTACTGCGGTAGCGATCTCACTGGTCCTGAAACAATTTCGCCGTGTACACATATTATTTTCCTAATTTTCAGATTAGAATGCGTCTACAATGGAGTCACTACATAAACATAGCTCAACTTCCAAAACAGTAAAGCGGAAATAAATGGTTTTTGGTGGCTACATATTCACTAACTTGCCTATCTATCGAAATATCAGTAAATGTAACAATAAATAGATTTTACATGAGCAATGTCTCTATTTCCAGTCAGATTGTTGATTCTTCAATTTATTATCTTCTTTTGCTTCTATAGCATTTCAATTCCAGGCAATACAAATAAATATCCCCAGCTAGCAGTGTGGTTCAATGAATTGTTCGATAAAACAACCGATACATTAACAGCACGATTTTTTCTCGAATCTTGTCCATCATAAATCTATGTTCCTCCACATCAAACTCTGATTTGGGGACTAAAAACTCTAACGATCTCTTCCACTCACCGATAGGCGTAGCGACGACGTCGGGGTTGATTACAGACAACCTGCAGGAAGCGAGGCAGCGAAAGAACGAATTTTCTTGGAATATTTTTTCTTGAATTTTCTTGAATTGTCTATTGAATATTCTCAACTTGGCCTACCTATCATGTCGTGATACCTTACCTCACCAAGCGCGAATCCGGAAAAAAACCAAACCAGTGTAATAGACGCCATCGGCAAAACTTTGAAAAAAGTTACAATACTCTAAATACACCATTGTCGGTCCTTCCAACTACCTTCATCGATGAGACGTTACCGGGATTTATTCCAACTGCTCGGCTCGTGATAGCATCTTGAAAGAAGTGAATCAGCGCAATATTTTTGTTGTTTTGTGCGCATTATCCTGATGTTCAGAATCATATTGAAAGCAACGGCTACCATGCAGGAACCAGCTGGAAACTTATGACATTATTTGGTAGAGCAATCGAATGTGATTTTTTTACAAATGATACATCAACTAATATTGAAAGGGCGTTTCCAAAAAATATAAGCGCCCATTGTGACGGTGTTCCATCATTATTCAACTTTTAATTTTAGTGTAAACATCAACGATCGACACAGTTGTGCAGCACCGCCACTTCAGATACTTGAACCATTTGTGAAACACCAATCTCCAAAAGCCTAAAATAAATAATACTAATTCCCCATTGGAAATTGCCACGATAAGAAAAAGCTATTGCCGATGCGAGAAAGTAAGATACAATAGCTTACATCTGCAATAAAGATATTGATTGACTTAAAAAGGTATCCAATCAGAAAAATACTTTTTTTTGCCTTGGGCGAAAACTCATGTAAACACTGACTTATTGGAACTTATTCGCCACTTCTGCTGCTGATGAAACATGAGATTTACTGGGAATCAGCTTAATGAATCCTCACATGCAAAGTCCACATGGGTATATCACGTACTAAATGAGGAACGCGACTAAAGCAACAAAAACTGCAGGGATTTGAAAGAGCCGACAAGACAAATATTGACCAGACATTAGTATCTCGACAATTTTTTTTAGTTTAAATGACCGGATGTTCACTAAACATTATTGGATTCATGAAACGACAAACGATAAAAAACAATAAATGTAACATCCATTACCCATAACATTTATTTGGAAGCATGTCACAATTATCATCGACATCCATGCATTCAGGAACATGAATTGTTTGTGAAACATCGATAAGATGCAAAACTAGTGTGGAAACGCTTCTCATGCGATATGTGTTGCTGAAATATCTCATTTTTGCCCGTTTAAGAAAGTTTTCTTAAAATAACTTGAAAACGAAGAATAATAGAGATTGGAATCACTTAGAGGAAGTTGTTGATTTTTTTGAGAGCTATCGATTGATTTTTTTGATTGCTCGATTGACCCACGTTGAACCGAGATTTGACCAAAAAACTAAATCGTTCAAAAAATGTCCGGAAACGTCAATAATCACCCATAGTAAATCGATAGTCAAAGACACGAAATATGAAAAATGTTCAACATAGACACCACCTAATTTTGTGTGGAGATTCCATTGGAAGAATAAAAACGATTGTTTTTTTGGTATACGAAGCTAGAAAATCGATATTCTCACCATCAAATTCAGTTTTTCGCAATTTTCGCTATGAAGACGTGATTTGGCCGTTTGTGCTACGTTGACGAAATTGTAGATCTCTCCATTTCGAGCAAAATGAGAAAAAATATTTCCCTGTACGATGAAAATTGAATGAGATACGGCAATTTTTATCTGTAGATCACAAAAATCGATAATCTGCAAATTTGGCCAAACCAAGTGGATAGGCCTTCTTCTAACCTCCAACGATATCCATACACCAAGTTTAGTGAAAATCGATGACATAAAAATATTTCCTAGTAGCAAAAGCTGTGCGTTTTCCTACACTTTTACAGGAGACCCGTGATATTAATATGCCTGTGAAAACCCAGAGCACTACTGGATAACTGCAACTTATTCATCACTTCACCATCTAATAGAACTTGAGATCCACTGGACTTCAAATTCTTTTTAATTGCAAACTCTTTACATTACTAATGCTCTGGAATAATTGCGTGGACCAGAATAACACAGAGCCGTAATTCGTCAGGTTTCAAAAGACAGCTGAAACAAAATTCAGCGCAGTTGAATAATTTCCTGTTGCACTCCAACCACGATTACACAAATTTCGGAACAGAATGCATAATGTTGGCTGACTGATCATCAAACAACCGGGACTGATCTACCTCATCTCTTGTTTAAAAAAAAATTAATAACACCAGCCAATTTCCATCGAATATTCTCAGCTTGGTCGGCGTATCTGTTTAATGTGATGGCAAAACTGACCAAGGGTGAATGCGGACAAGTTACAATATTGCTAGCTAGAAAAATTGCGGTCATTGCATCTGCAACATGCAACAACAATATTACACCCACGGGCGTTGCCAAGTTGTCGGCGTTGATTCGAAAAGGCCGACTGGAGAAAAAAACCTGCAGACAATGTATCGGCAAAATAATGTGTTTTACTTGCAGTATAATATTTTTTAATTGGATCACGTGGTCGCATTGAAAATATCACAGCATTCTGACTCGAGAGAAAAGGGAGTTGAGTCGAACTGCAATCAGTATACTTGAAATCCTTCTGAAACATAAAATCTCCCTCCGTGAATCGCTCTCTCGGTGACGGAACTGACCATGCTGATTTGTGTTTCACTACAACTATGAAACGCAAATGTGCTCAGAGTGATCAAATTGGGGGTATTGTTTTATGTTTCAGAGGATTCCCAAATATCGAAGAGATTTCAAACAGCCTATTTGCAGTTTGGGTTTTCGCGGGAAAATTCAAAATATTAATCCCTTTGTCTACCCTTATCTGGAGAGAACAATGGGGGTCAGAACGCTGTGATATCCGATCATCAGCAAAATAACGATACAATGAAGATGAAGATACAATGAAAAGATACACACGCTCTCTCATCTATCTATGACCTCTTCCTCTCCATTTCTATCAACCGCTCTCATTATCCATAAGTAGAGTCATAAAAATAGTATACTAATCTTGTTCAGCCCCATCATGCAGTGCCTCACTCTTCTGCTCCCCTCGTGTATTCCAGTAAACACGGTTGGAGTAATTTTTTCGATTATGGGTCACCACTTTAACCACCCTGTAATGTCAAGCTATTCCATCAGAGGGAAGGTTGTCCTTATAATCAGTCATAAGCTAAAAGCAAAAATAATTGATAAAAATAAGTAAAACAAAAGAAAAGTACGAATTTCGAACGAATTTATGCCGGTTTTTAACGAACTTTTCAAGGAGCTGCGTGAAAAGTTAGAGAAACGCGAGAGAGCAAGCGTTCTTGAGAGAGGGAAAAGGAAGCAGTGATTGTTTACTTCCTTTTCCCTCTCTCGAAAACGCGTGCTCTGGCTTGCACTGCTTCGAGGATTCTGCCACCACATGGAAGGAAACAAATAGTATCAAACTACAACTAACTCACTTCTTCTCCCACACTCTTGCTCACAATCAAACTGAAAGAATTTCAAAATCTATGAGAATATAACGTGACAACATGAGAATACAATTTATCAACAAACGCAAACTGTTTCCGATCAACATCAATATCCTTAGCAGACTACATTACCGTTTTTTTCCTAATTATATCATTTTCTAAATATCTGAGAGAACGCTGAAAAATCGAATTTTCTAAATTGTTGATCGTATAACCTTCTCGCGGTACATAAATCAACCTGTAAAAATTGAGGGAAAAGATAAAACAGCATCACGCCGTTTTTTTCCCAAAAATCCCTCAATTGTTGTATTCCATACATGCTACATTCTCCCTATTTTGCTAAAGTGACAATACAATGTAGAGAGTCGAGACGGCGGATATTTACGAGGTAGAAGCACATGGGAGAACGCGAAAACATAAGAAAGTAGCGAAATAAAATATCAATAAGCTTTTCCAACTTCAGAGTAATTACAAGGATCAAACGATTGAGTAGGTGGTTGAGTAGGTGGTATATCAACAGTCACCTTTGATCAATCGATTTGTATTATTTAAGGATAATCAGGAGAACGCACCACGAGACCCCGCCATTCCAAAACATACACCATTTGAGAAACATCAATCTCCAATCTCCAAAAGTGTTTTTTTTTCAAAACTCACATTTCCATTGGAAACATACGCGAGAAGCACAACGAAGGCCGGTGGAAGAACATCGACTATCGTAGATTGCCACTGTGCGCACTCCGGCAATGGTGTATTTACTATAATAATTCTTTATCATGCGACAGTGCAGTGGTATAAAATAGATGTTACAGGGAAAGTGTAGAAGGAAGGGGTTTTCCCGCTAGAATAACCCCAATTAATTAATAATTACTCCCAATAAGCATTACAATATTTAATTCGTACATTAAATAATAATTATGACACGTTTGCCCATTCCGTTGAACAAACCTAACGTAATCGTTGCCCCGTCTCGTTGCCGTGTGTCATTGTATCTTACCACGATTGTTAGCATGCGGTACTGCCTTGCACCGCAGCATTTGTAATTCTTGTTTATTTCACTTCCTCCCCCGGTCGTCGTCGGAGGATGTTGTGTTATGCTGCTCTCTTTTGATAAATAATTATTATTATCTTTTCTCGTATTCAAGGGGCGTTTGCAAGGGGTTTCAAGGGGTTTATTCACGTAGTCGTTTGGTGCGTTTCTACGTTAACCTTCTTGTCTTCTCTCTGCACTTTCTCCTTGTTTCCCCGTTTTCTCCTTACCTGGTTTTGTTAGTCACACTGTCTTTGTGACGTGTGCCAGCGCTGTCTTGGTGACGCGCTGAGCTCCTGGTGTCTTTGTGATGCAGGAGCGTCCTGTTGTCTTTGTGATACAGGATCGTCCCGAACCTTGGCGTCTTTGTGACCCAAGCTGTTCGCCGTGTCTGGGTGACCAGAGCAGACATTTCACTTTGTGGGCACGAAGTGCTGCCCAAATCTTGATTTCTCCGCTTTACTCGTTTCCAGAACGGAATCTGTTGGAGTGTAGCCCTGTTTCCCGATTCTTAACCGAGTCTGGGGAGAAGCAGGCGCTTTCATTCTTAACAAAAATTAGAATCATGATAATTACGATGTCATATCTAGATGACAAAGGGAGTATAGCCGTCAGTTACAAGTGAGAGTTAGAGATAATGAGAATAATCAATACTATTTATAGCTCTAGCTCTGAGCGAGAACTATCATCGTTTCAGTACTTCTCTCTAGAGTACCCTCGTTCTCGTTAGCATATTCTCTACCTTGAGTTTCTAGAACTTTGATTGAGAAAAAACTTACTCCATTCTGATGGCCACCAGGCGATGCAGCTGTAATATAATTTATTAATATAACAGTATAATAAAATTATGACTAATCAACGCGGTCATTGGATAATAGAAAAAGTACAATATATTTTCAAAGCGAAATCTTCAGAAATCATCGATTTCATAATCTTCATCTATTCAAGAAATAATGCAGCTTCGATCTCACGGGTCCTCGATTAATTTCGCCTTGCACACATAATACCAGAAGTATTATAGCTTTACAACTACCTTTAAGATTCGACTGAACTGATAAATAGATCAGTTCCCAAACATGCAGTCGCGAGCATAAGTCACCGGACTCTTTTGGAATGGTTTTGAATTTTTTAACCAGGAAAATTTATATTCTGCTAGTAGGATATTATGCACCAAATTCATCAGAGATTCTACTTTTTGATATTGGGGTATGACGCAATCGCACATTCGTTGCGTAGTGATGACGCAATCAAAATGTACTTTTCAAAGCGGCATTATTCTTACATGGATTTTTTAAAGGCTCGCCAAACTTTCTGAGGTTGGAGTCATGCTTGAGGCCTACCCAGAAATTTTTTTACATTGCTGCGCGACCGCACATTTGCTGCAGCTTTGCTGCAAAATCGAGGTCGAAAATTCAGATCTCGGCTCCTGGTCAAGCTAGACACTTGTTCAAGGCATCAAAATGATCGTCATCACGAGTCCAGATGATTCTGCGAATATGAAAACAATCGACCTGTTTAATCTGTCAAAAAGATGCGAGAAAAGTTGCGTAAAAAGTTGCGCAAAAAGTTCGCGAACTTTTTAGGGATTATTTTTGCGTTTAGCTTATGAATACTTTGAAGGACAACCTTCCCTTATGAATACTTTGAAGGACAACCTTCTCTCTTTCTCTGAAACGCTTACTTCGAATATGGAAAAGCATACTCTCATGTCGCATAATACACTGCCCAGACTGAATTCCCGTTATAGCCTTATTTAACATTGGTATTCACTTGGCACCCATTATTTTATAATTATTCATCTTTTATAATGAAGTGAACGTTTGCTCACAGACCATTGATATTTTGGTCCACATTGAAGAAGGCCTATATGCCATTGCTGAAGTAAGAAAAACACGCTCATGATTTTCAGATCGATATTTTTATCCTAAGTTATTCTGATGCACAATTCGACTCACGAATACTTGTTTCCATAACATGCAAGAAATATAAACCAGATGGAACCCAAGTTTGTCATGTGGCTCTATTCGCTCAACCTCTTTACTTGGCCAGGTCAAGAGACCCAATGGATATTCCAATACACCAAATAACTTTATTTGCTGACTCGGTTCGTGTAAATGCATTTCCCCTCCCTCTTCTTTCTAACTCTTAAACTCTTGCAGTGCTCTCTCACTTCATTCTGCGAGTTCATAGGTGTCCAGGAATGGCGGCGAGGGGGGTACTGAGCGCCGCCCCAAATTTGGGGCGGTGCGCAAGCATGAATAGGGGGTCATGGTAAAATCGATAATAAGTCATGGTAGGTCAAGACTAAGTACCGTACCAAATCAATAGTACAGTACCTCCAGATACCGTATATGGCTACCGTAACCCTCGAGCATCACTAACTGACTTTATTTCCAAAAAATCAAAGTACCGTACCCAAATGAATTAATTAAAGTACCGTAACCAATCGATGGTACAGTACCCCAAAATACCGTATACCGCTACCGTAACCCCGTAATATCGCGAACTAACTTTATTTTTATAAAAATAAATTACCATGACCAATCGATAGTACAGTACCCCCAGATACCGTATACCACTACCGTAGCCTACCGTAACTTAGCGCAACCCTCGAATATCGCAAACTAACTTTATTTTTAAAAAGTCATGGTACCGCGTCCAATCGATTCTACAGTACCCAAGTACCTACTATAACCCAGTTCCGTGGGCCAGATCCAGTTCCTTGCGTCAAACATTTTTCTAAAAATCCAAAATCGAAAATAAAATTTAAATTATATTTCCATATATTTAATTACTGTAGAATCATCTTATGATCTGTTTGGGATTTATAGAAAAAATTTAGATTTTTTTAGAAAAATGTTTGACCCAAGGAACTGGATCTGACCCAGGGAACTGGGTTACGGTAGTTACTTGGGTACTGTAGAATCGATTGGGCGCGGTACCAGGACTTTTTAAAAATAAAGTTAGTTTGCGATATTCGAGGGCTGCGCTAGGTTACGGTAGGTTACGGTAGTGGTATACGGTATCTGGGGGGACTGTCGATTGGTCATGGTAATTTATTTTTATAAAAATAAAGTTAGTTCGCGATATTCCGGGGTTACGGTAGCGGTATACGGTGTTTTCTGGTGCTGTACCATCGATTGGTTACGGTACTTTGATTATTTCATTTGAGTACGGTATTTTGATTTTTGGGAAATAAAGTCAGTTAGTGATGCTCGAGGGTTACGGTAGATATATACGGTATCTGGAGGTACTGTACTATCGATTGGGTACGGTACTTAGTCTTGACCTACCATGACTTATTATCGATATTACCATGACCATACACACCGCCCCAAATTTGGGGCGGTGCTCAGTACCCCCTGTCGCCGCCGGCGTGGACACCTATGTACGAGTTCTTTCACGGGTCTGATCGTCGAGAGACAATGCAGAATGAAGAGTATTTTATTATGGAACCATCCCTAGTTTGAATAAAACGAGCAACAGAGTCATCATCCATAGGTGGAATTAAAATGATTATTTATTTTATAAGACACATAGATTCCGTTTCACCATCAACGAATATAACAAAACGATGGGACCTCCATTCACCTTGTGGTTTATGTAATTAACGTCAACACTCAAACTCCATATGGAATATCAATTCGAAGTGGGCGAATTCACAAAACCGCGCCTCTTGAATGAGAATTCCGATCCTCTAATGGAGGCGTGGTGGATTCGAATTCGCAAAGTTTTCCTCTTGCTCTCCCTTCTTTCGCGTCAGCACTCGCGCGCCCTCACTTACCAAGCCGGGTTAGAGAGGGGATGATAAAGGAGGCCGGGGGCACAGTCAGCGACGGTGTTTGCGACTCCGCATCCCTCCTCCTGTCCATTGCAAATGAAAATTTCGCATTCGCATTGCCGAAGGCGCGCTTAATTCCCAGAACTAACCACGCTCATCAACGGTGGCGTGGGCGGAGGAAAGAAGGATGACCGCGTGAGATCCGTCGAACTGGAACTAATTAGATAATTAGTTGATTAGTTAATAATTTGATTGTATGTGTTCCTCCGTTGACGAATCACGAAAAAATTGATTTTTTAGTATTCTATTCGCTATAGAGTAGGGCGGCAAGAACGGATCACGGGTCGACCTTTCGACCCTCTAATACGGGTCAGATACGGGTCATGGCGGTGACCCGTGCCGCGCGTCGCGTGTCGCGTTGCTCTATCGGGTGACCCGTTTTAGAACGGGTCAAATACGGGTCATGCTGCCTTTTCGCAGCTATCGCATGTTCCAAACGTAAAATTTGAGTAAGGATTAATAAGCTCAACGAGTACTATCCTTTGCATGATGTTTCAACTGAAAATACACTTTTTTAGTGTTTCGAGTTTCTTATTAGCAAGGGAAGAGACATTTTTTTCAAAGCTTGCCGCATAGGATCGCACAAGAGCGCTTGCCCGTGAGAAGAAATGATTGGAGAGAGCTCCTGAACTTTTCCGCCCTCGACACTCTCTTTCCCCATTTAGATATGCTCTCATTAATTGAATTTTGTTGGCATCAAAGTTTTGATGTTGTAGTTTTGAAATAAACGAAATATTATTATGGCATGGTTCGAAAATGCATATGATCATTTTCGAATATATGATTATCGAAAACTAATTGCGTAGTAATCACAATTGATCGAGGCGCGATGATGCCCTTCCCTCGACCCCCGCTGTCTCTCCTGACCCGCTTTGGAACCGCGAAAAACGGGTGATGGACGGGTCATGCGCGCGAAAGCGGGTCATCCTAGGAGAGGTCGCGACACGCGACGCGCGTAGAGGGTCACCCGAAAAAGAGAGTCTGCGGGACGGATATCCGTGATCCGTTCTTGCCGCCCTACTATAGAGCCTCTCATGAATTTACATTAGTGCTCATGTGTTGTACCGGCGATAAACGCAAACGCAAAATCAACAAAGAAACAAAGCCAAGATTCTTCAAAAATTAAAAAAAATATAATTTTTTTTCTAAGGTTACGACCAATCATTATGGGGAGCCCCTCCGTATGCTACTTGACCTGTTCGTGAAGCTTCAACCTCAATTAGCCGAAAATGTTCGCGAAAACTCACCTCTAATTAGGGATCCCTGAGTAGAATAACGAAGGCTGATGCGAGGATGGCCACTACGTTCGGTTCTTAGGTCACAAAAATAACATATTTGAAAATACGATGCTCAATGTTCTCGTGCATTGTGCGATTAAGCATTAGGGGTAATTCAATTCCAAGGAATTGTGATGTTTCCAATGAATTGCCCTACTGGTTCGGTTCTTCCAAAACATGGTAGAAAAATATTGTTTCTCCTGCATGACTCGAGTTTCAAAGATATTTCAATAACTTGAAGAGTAATATGTTCTTCAATAATTGCGGCAGTTTTAGGCCTAGAATAAATATAATGCAATATAGTGTCGAGCATCTAATGAAGAAAAAAACAACATTGTGCCCGCATGACTCGCGTTGCAGGAGTAGGTCAATAGCTTGAAGAGTAACGGTTTCTACAATTTCATTGACAGCTGCAGGTGTAAACATAATAAAACAGTATTGCAGGGAGGTACCCGAAGTGTACATCCTGGTCACTGCTCTCCTCGGACTGAAGGACTATCTAGAAATGATCCTCATGAACAGACTACCCACACTAGTCTGTTGACTTACATCTAATAAGTTGGTTGTTGTTGGAAATTTATTTTAAATTATCCGACTATTTACACTGGTGAGCGAATTGCCTTTCAACAAATTTGAGTTGTTACCGGTGAGCGAACGAGTCGAGATACGCGCTGTTCTTCCAGATGGTATCTAGAGAGTTGTGGGAAAAGGTAGGCATACGGTAGCTAAGCTTGGCAACAGTGCGACGCAACGACTAATTGCGAATTTTACGGAAGCGAAGTATGGGCGCTACGGGCAAGTGAGAAAGAGCGACTGGCAGTGACCCAACGGAAGATGGTGGGAGTATCACTGAGAGACCGCTGGAGGAATGGGCATGTGCGTGGAATGAGGAAGCTACGGGATTACATTGAGGAAGGATTGAAAAGGAAAGCGCGCTGGGCCCTCAAGGTCAGAAAAATGGAAACGGAGCAGTAACAGGAATCGTCCCCCTGGAAAGCCTCGCACACGATGGAGAGACGACCTAGCCCGAGCTATTGGCACCCACTGGTGGAGTGCAACTAATGAAGATTATCGAGCTGTCATCTTCAGAGCGTTATCGCCTGATAAGATAAATTGATTGATTTATTGATGGGCAGATTACATGACGGTAAATGGATTTGTTCATTAACGGACTCGTGGGCTTCGAATAAAAACAATCTATTCAAAGCTTTATCTCGCCCCGCAGATGAAAACCACCCTAGTATTCTGCCATTATGCGGCTTAAACCACTAGGCCATGCATGCCAACCTTAGGGTGGCGGTGCCTTTTCATCTTTGTAGATCAATCTTAGCGTGAATTAGACTTCATGAAAAATAGTGTACATAAAGTTCGCAATCAGGTGTTGCTCTCTGCTTGATTTTCATTTACACTCTTTGCACTGCGTGTGATTAATCATCAAGAGATCATGCGAAATGAAAAGATTATTTTCTCGCGTAGACAACCCCTAGCGTGAATACAATGAACAATATTGGTATAATAAGCTAGCGGGAGAATCAACATGATCGTTTATTTTTCTCATTACAGCAATTCTTATATCGGAGCCATTCAACCACCAGCGATTATTACAAGTGATGGGTCTTCGAATCATTAGGGCCACGATAATTGAGTGCAGCACTGAAACACCCCACTTTTTTCCACAGAACTTCAGGAGAGGGAGATAAGGAGGTTGAGGATATCAGGCATATAAATGATGTTAAAAATATCCTCCATTATCTCTACAAGATTAGTTTTTTTTACTGCGTCAATCAATTCATCACTATTTGAATTTTCAAGTAGGCTAAATGCTCAAAGCGGAACCAGAATCAACCAGACAGTTGAAATGCTTTCCTCATGATGGATAAATTCTCCGAACAGGAGACTACATTGCTGTATCAATAAACACTAAAATTTAAAGTTAAATTTACGATAGATTGCATGACCGATGTTAGCGTACCCTTGGAGAAGAATTCTCACGTGAAGCTGGGGAATCGTCGCACCGTCCATCTATTCGGAAGCTCGCCCATACGACCCATCTGGGGAAAAATTATTTGACCAACTCTAATTAATACACCCGCCAAGAGTGGTAAATATTGTACTATTATGATTATTATTCAAATGAGATCATGAGATAGATCGAGATAAAAAAAGCAATCAAAACTATATATTTTTAACCTATGCCGTCTAAGGCAAGGTATTGAAGGCGAAATCTTTCCACGCTGATAGGTTACACTCGTAGCTAGAATTCACGAGGTGATGAGAGCAAAATATGTCTTAGCTACAACTATTTCTACTGCGAGAGCAGCAAGCGTGCCACTGGTGTTGGAGTAAGTTGAGTTCGAAACTCGAATAGCATTCACTTCATTCTACAAACAGACTCGGTCTATCGATCAGCGAGATTTTGCAGTATGAAGAGACTGTGATCCTAATTCCGAAATATATTGTGAATTCGAGGGAATTCGCGGACAAACTTCAATCCGTTTTTCGCAGAACATTAGTGCTCCGCTCGTTTTTCGGATTTACCGCGCTCGCACGTCAACACCGGTGCTATGATTTCTTTTTTCATTTATGTTCTTTTTTTCTTGTTTGCCTTTTTGAATTTCTTTTTTGCATTCCTTTTTCATGTTTTTGTATAAAATCAAACGAATCAGTACTTATCCAGAGTCATATCACAATTCAAGAACTACTTAACTCTAAAATTTAAGGGCTGATCATATTTAAAAGTTTTTCTGAGGTTGAGGTCAATGAGTGATTGTTTATTCCCAACGCAAAACATATCCGCCCTTTGTGATACCCAGAATCACGTAACTGAAAACAACTGTAAAGCATCCCAGCTTGAACTCATAGCTACAATACTGTAAGCACCCGCTTCGAATTACATCCACTAACGTAGCAATATTTAGATATTCCACAATGCACTGTGCTTTTTATCATCTCAGATTTTCGAGCATATTTTATCCTTTCGGCTCAAATCACCTGTTCGGCCAGTAGGAAAACTATGCTATAACAAACATCAAACACTCAATCTCCCGTTCTCATGTACTTCTCGTATTCCTACGCACAATGATCGTATATTTCATCAGAACGAGAAATAATATATCGGATCCGTTCCTCCACCAGTGAATATCGCAAGCTGCTGACACCTCCATTCACCTTGAGGTTGAGGTAAATGAGTGCAGCGCTAAGACTCCCATCACAGAAAGCAATGTATACGCGCTAGAAAACATCTTTGCGTTCAAACTTGATGCCTAGCGCGTACTTTGTATTGTGACATAATATTTTTCGTTGTATTCACGCTAGGGATGGCCAAACTTTTTAATTCTACATTATCTCCCGACGATCACTAGATTTTAAATCACTACGTTCTTTTCGTCTTAAAATTCATATTATTTACATTTAAGCATGTTTAAGTATGTTGCTTAGTAATAAATATTGTTGACAAACCATTGATAACTGGCTGGAAGGAGGCGATCTTGGGGTACTGCTCGACAGCTCTCTTCAGGATGAATCCTCCTCCTGAGGAGAGCATAGAGAAGATCACTGGATACCAACCCACAGCGTTCTGACTCCCATTGTTCTCTCCAGATAAGGGTAGACAAAGGGATTAAGATTTTGAATTTTCCCGCGAAACCCCGAACTGCAAAACGCGGGAATAGGCTATTTGAAAGCTCTTACATATTTGAAAACAGTCTGAAACATAAAACAAGTACCCCATTTTGGCCACTCTGAGCACAGTTGCATCTCATATTAAGCGTGAAACACAAACCAGTCTGGTCACTTTCGTGCATTGAGAGGGAGATTCGAGGCAGGACATTTTATGTTTCAGGAGATTTCAAGTTTCCTGATTGCAGTTCGATTCGGATCCCTTCTCTGGCGGTCAAGAACGCTGTGAACCGTAACGGAGAACCTGATAAAAAGTCGTGACTGTTCTACTTCTTTACCACTCGTTGTTTTTACCAACCCTCACCCAAATCCATACCTAAATTATCCAAGATGATAACTTGAGAATAAGTGACGTCTAAGAAAAAAAAGCTGAGAGTAAGAAACCGAAAATACCAAATACGTCGGATATCTGCCAAAAACCTCATGGAGATTACCCTCTGTTACCCGGTCTTATCTCGAGGTGGATAAATGAATTGAAATGGAAATTGAAAATAGTCCCTATAGATAAGGGGGAGGAGGGACAAACCTCGAAGTAGAACAGAGCCACATATCTAAAATAATTGGCATCATCTTTTTCTTAAATTTAGCATGGATCGAGCTCTTCTGATTGGCGAAAATGTCGATCCATCACCTATCTCTCATAGCGGAAGGACGAAGCGCACAGGTCCAAAACTCAAAGTGTATTCTCAATATTTGTATCCTAAATTATTCATCTATGCCTGTTTACTATTGACTGTCCCAGCTGCATGATTGGATATAGAACAGATGAAACCCAACTACATCTTCTCCTTATCTCTATCTCCCCTCGTCCTCACCTGTCGTGCTCCTTCGTCCCTCAATTCGCAGCCAGACTGGAGCGAGAATGATGAAGAAGAGGATGATGCAGATGTGGAGCAAATTGAAAGTAAGGAATACTATTGTAGAAAGAGTAGACAAAATGATGTTTAATTTTATATTTACATGGAACCGGTCAGAACTCACATATCCCAAAATTCATGAAATACACATAGAAAAAATCAGCGCAAAATGCTGACCCGGAAATCACTTTCAAAAGTTGCAAAATGTTTTTTTTTTGAATTTCGATTTTGTGGGGAAAATTAGATTTTCAGTGCAAAAACGCACGAAAATGCATATTTTGACTCTGAAAAAAATTTCAAAAAAAAAACATTTTGCAACTTTTGAAAGTGATTTCCTGGTCAGAATTTTGCGCTGATTTTTTCTATGTGTATTTCATGAATTTTGGGATATGTGAGTTCTGACCGGTTCCATGTTAGCTACATAAAACTGAGCAATCCCCACTCTAGGTGAACTCATACATTTGCTGAAATATAAAACAGATGAGGACGTATTCGAGTTATTTTTATTGAGAAAAAGACTTCAACTTCACTGGAAATGTTGCGCCAATCTCAGTCTTGTGCCTGTAAGGAAACCCGAACTCACAATTCACTTTCACCAGACGAAGCAAACCATATAAAACAATGAATTTTCGTCACCAGTTAGGCTAACAAAGCTCCATTAGCTCAAAACATGATAAAGTTGGCCTATTAAATAACTAGGGTTGGCAAAAATAGTCCAATGGATAGTCCAGACTATTCATAGTCCCAAACTTTCGGACTATAAATAGTCTGAGAATATTTATAGTCCGAAACTTTGGGACTATCAATAGTCCGAGACTCGGAATAGTCCCAAAATTGAAACATACATTTTCTTCCGATCAATTTCGCTTTGAATTGAGCTTTGTTTTCCTTTCAATTGAATTGTGCAACATATGTTTCAAGATTCGTTTTAAGAAGATTTATTTGGGACTATAAATAGTCCCAACCAGTTATGTTTCATTTTGCTCGGACTATCAATAGTCCCAAAAGCGAGGGATGATTTTCATTCAGACTCATTCTGAGCTCATTCCACGTGAACGGAGCGGTTCTCTCGGACTATTTTTGCCAACCCTATAAATAACATACTTAAAAAACAGGACCTCTTAATCTTGTGGGCGTGGAGGATGATAATCGAATAGGGAGAGCATCGTCATATCAAAGAGGAGAGATGCTGAAATACAAAATTATTAAAATAACAATATCATAAAATTATGATTATGAAACGTGCACGATCATTAGATACCACTTCGATGGTATAATAAATGTTTGTCAGAAAACTCCCCCAATTATGAAATACGACATAATCTCCAACTGTTCAAGAACTGCTGCTGCTGCGATCGCTCGGGTTATACACTAATTTCGATTTGCTCGAGAAATATCGTAAGAATCTGTAGACATTTTGAAAAAAATCGAAATATGTTCGAATTCGCATTTGAACGAACAACGCCTCCTCCGACAGGAAAGGTTGTTGTTTCAGCATCTTCCTAGCTTCACTTGCGTAGCTCTCATCTCAATGGTTGCTGGGACTCATCCTCACAAGAAAAAATAAGCGTCTCAAAGAAATAGTGAGATGCTCACGTTTGTTTTTTCTCGATGTTCATTGATGTTTCACTATGCTGCTATCTAGCCTATTCCCATCAACATTCCAAGCATATCTGGTCAAGCTCTTCCAACATTTCTTTCCCATCTCTGATCAATCCTAATGTCGTTCTCACCATAACATCCAAAGATATCTTCCACTCACCGATGGACGTGGCTACGTTGACCAACTCGATATTGCAACCTGCAGAAAATGGGTAGTCATATTCCCACGTGAAGCTGTAGAATCGTCGCATCGTTTATCCATTCCGAAGCTTGTCCAGACGATCCATCAGAAATCGAAGAGTGCTGTAAGATTTATGCATTTCTAGACAAATGCCATCCCTTTATCTCATTTCGCTAACAACTAGTAGTCTCTCTTAGTTTTGTCAACATATTCATTTGAAATATGTTTCATCGCACACACTTTAAGAAACTCTTTAAGAAACAGGAAGAAACTCTGACCAAATTCGAGCGTTTGAAATACGTTTCACATCACAGGGGCAGAAACAAAGAGAAATTGAGCGCGCCGTGATAATGAACATTTTCCCGTCTGACACGCTGTGAGTAAGTAGTAGTGAAATGTTCGACGACTCGTCTAGATAAAATTGAAATATTGGTGAGATGATTTAGATATCATCATAGTGAAACACCATACCATCGGTTGAACTATAGCATGCCTCGAATAGTTGGAAAATATTACTTATTCTAATGTAAAATATATGTGGAATCAATTGAGCTAAGAGAGAAGTTGTGAAGGTAAGGACCTGTTGAAGCAACTCCATGTCTGTCGGAAAGGGGAAAGGGTTCGTCTTGCAAATTTTAGAAATTTAGTGATATTTCATCGACATATTTCGAAAGAAGTGTGTCGTTCGGGCGGCTTTTAGATCCTCAGCTCGTTCTTACATCTTTATTAACATTTTGGATGATAAATTCTATCTCGGAAATTGTTTCTCTTTCAATTATTGTCAATTTGTGGACTACCACGAATTTTAAAGCTGTGTGATTGTGGAATGCAAAATTAGTTTAGCAGCCGTGAAATTACAGCTACAATATTTCTTGAATTGCTGAAGGTAGGCTTGCTGTGGATTGATACCGTCAATGCAGTGAAAACAAAATTAATTCACTTTTGAGTATTAATCTCGTTCATTCCCTGGCGCCCACTTCACAAGCTTCTTCATTTTCGCAGCACTCTCACAGGTGTAGTGATTATTATAATCGGTCTTTAAAGTGACTTCCGTGAATTTTCATGTGATGTTTCACAAATGTTTGTGCTGGAGGCTGGAGTGAGCATGGAAATTAGTATACATTGAATTTCGAATTCTACATTTTTGCCACTTTGTGAATTCTGGTTATGACTATCCCATATCAGCCCCGAGAGTTTTTTAAGTGCAATAGGATCTTTTTGAGCGTTTTGGCGTATTACAAACTTTATACAATTCACTCGCGATTCGACCTAATCAACGCACTCATGTTAATGAGAGAGCGCGTAAATTGGAGAGAGTCAGACGACTGTGATTGTTGACCCACCAAAATGAGTTTGCTCGTGAAATAAAGCATCGAATTGTGGTACAAAAAAAGCAAATTCGTACACTTTGTAATTAACTCGAGATGTGAACTAATCAATGCACGTATAAACGAGTTAGCCGCAAATTGGAGAGAGTCAGTAGATTAGTCGAAGTTTACTTTCTCTCATCCGCCTATGTTTTGCTTCCCGCGTGGATTATCAATGGAAAGGTCAGTTTTCGGCAATTGTTGAGATTTATGTTTCACGAGTTATATAAGTTCCCGATGATATAGTTTTCCACGATTTCGTGCCCTTTTTGCTGATCAATATATGTAAATCAAATAAGATAGTAAAGTGCTCATAATCCCGCTGCCGCTATCTCTTTCAGATCAGCAGTCTTGCAGTTGGTATAAATCGTAACAACGTCGCCACGCCCATCGGTGGGTGGCGATCGTTGGGGTCTTTTGTATCCATGTTAAAGGTTCATATGATGAATTATTTTATTTATTTATTTTATTTATTTATCGTACACCACAAGGGCGCTTCATCAAGTATAGAATGTTCGAGAATATAATTAGGGTTAGGGAAGAGGGAGGTAGGGGGATATATCTTCCGAATCGTGTCGCACAAGAAAGAGAGAGTGGCGAGGGGAGGGAGCCTCGTGAGCGGTAGGAGTGGCCGCTTGTCCAATGTATATCGTATTGGAGACTTGTGTGACAGGAGATCGGAGGAGATCGAAGGGGGTGAGAATGGTTGGGGAAGGGTTGAGAAGAGAAAAAAGGAGAGGAAAGGTGGGAGGGGGGGGGTGGCGGTAAGGATAGATGCTAAAGATTTCTAATTTCAATTCCAAGAGTACGCAGAAGATTAGGGTGAATTAGCAAATAGTGCTTAATAGTCTCGATCGACAATAGAGGATTGCAAATTAAGTGGAGCTTATTTAGAAATCTAACTGTTCTATGAGCAAACGATGCTTTCAAATTTTCCCTTCGGAAAGCGGGAATGTGAAGAACAAAGGCACTATGACGTCTGGTAATAGTCCTATATGTATAGAAATTACATACTGACAACTCAACAGCGTTAGCGAAAATTTTAAGAGCTAGCACTATGTCAATGACAATACGGCGAACATAAAGAGAGCGTAAAGAATATAGGGCTAATCGATCAGAATAAGAGGGGAAAGAGACGTCTGTTCGAGAGCAACGATAATATAATAGCCTACTAAATAGATGTTGAACTTTCTCTAATTTGCGAATACGACCAGATGAGAAGGGAGACCAGACGGGAGAGGCGTATTCTAGTATGGGAAGGATAAAAGATTTGAAAGCAGATATGTATGGGACAACTATTGTACAGCTGATACTACGGAAAAGTAAATAGACTAATGAAGACGCCTTATGACAAACAGTCTGGATGTGAGAGTCAAAATTTAAGAGAGGATCAATATAAATACCTAGATCACGGATTGAATGCGTTACTACAAAATTGCAAGAGATTAAGGAATAGCTAGTACAGGGATTGTTTTTGCCTATATGTAATACGCTTCTTTTCAGCAATTTCTAACTGCCATTTTTTGCAGTATTCTAGGAACCCATTAATACCCGATTGAAGTTGAGAGGGGGAATCAGAAGGAGAGAGTGGTTCGAAAGTAGTAAAGAGCTTGATGTCATCAGCAAAAAGCCGACAATTTAGTTTTGGAAAGGGGGAGAAAACTGAAGGGAGATCGAAAGTAAATAGCAAAAAGAGGAGAGGCCCAAGAACTGTGCCCTGTGGAACACCTGAGATCACTTGTCTCTCAGAAGAGAGAGAGCTGCCGATTCGAACTCTGAAGATCCTATTGGAAAGATATCCTGTAATCCAATTCAACACACAGCCACGAATGCCTAGCAATTGTAATTTGAACAATAGCTTAGGATGGGAAACCTTATCGAAAGCTTTGGAAAGATCAATATATGCAACATCGGTACAGTAATCACGATCGAGGGAATCAAAAATCATGCCAATTTTGAGTACACTCCAAAAGTTGGGTAACAGTAGAGCGTTTAGAGAGAAAGCCGTGTTGTTCGGGAGGGATAATCTTATGAGTTGCACCAGCGGATAATCTTAGGCTTGAGAATTCTTTCCATTATTTTGGAAGGAATGGGAGTGAGACTGATAGGGCGATAATCCGAGACCGAGGAAGGCGAGGAAATTTTTGGGATTGGAATAACAATAGAGGATTTCCACATGGATGGAATATCACCTAGCATAATACTATAATTGAAAATATGCGCAAGAGGAGTAGACAAAGATCGGAAGCAATTTTTAAAAATGATAGATGGGATGGAGTCAGATGGGAGCGAACATGATGAAGATACTTTCCTCAGAAGAAAAGAGACATCGTGAGGAAGGACGACTGATAAAGGGATGGTTTGCGAAACGAGGGAAGGGTAAGATGGAAGGGACCCGTCATCACGAGTATATACAGAAGTGAAATAATCGGCAAGGGATTCAGCCTTTAGAGAACTGCACGTGATGACAGATCCGTCCATCGCCACGAGGGCCGGGATGGAGAGACCTTTAGGCTTGAAACGAGTGGATACATAGCGGTAGAATGATCGACTATGATTACTGGCAAGTAACCGATTCTCGTAGCAACGAACGTACTTACGTATTTCCTTATCTAATTTATGTGAAACTAAGAGAAATTGGGAATGAACAGGGCGCAGATGAATCTTATTGAAGAGTGCGCGCTTGTGTGCAAGAAGGGACTTAATATGGGGAGGGTAATGATCAGAATGAAGGGAAGTCTTCTTGAGAGGGACAAAGGTTGGAAACAGGTCAGTTATACACGATACGAATCGATTATACAGGTCTGAGATATCGATGAAATTAGAAAGTGATTCCTCCCAGTTCAGTCCAAGTAGTGCATTTTCGAGACCAGAAAAGTCAGTTTTACGAAAATCAAATGATTGCACTACTACGGGCTGATCAAGGGGGAAATGGATGTCTAAGACAATCGTAGAGTGGTCAGAATTTTTAAAAGGGGCTGATAAGCAGCAATTTGATACTACTCCGGAAGGTGATAGGATGATATCAAGGAAATGGTTATTTAGGGAAGGAGAAGGGACCATCTGGGTGAGATCAAGGTCAATGGAGAGGTCCACTAAGCATGAAGCTTGAGAAGAAAGCACGCCCGGGGAAGACCAATCAATATGTAGATTTAGGTCGCCCAGCACAACCACTTGATGTTGCACTGTAACCAGGGAAGATAATACATCAAATTATTGGGTGTTTTGAGCAGTGGTTGATACTCTAGAACAGGGGAGGTGATCACGAATGAGAAGACAGACACCACCCCCACGACGAGGACGATCATAACGGAAGCTGCAATACGGGAAAGAAAGAATAAGCTCAGTGTCCAATATCTTGGAAGAAAGCCAAGTTTCCGTAATAAAGAGTAGATCGGGCTTATCGATGGAGAGAATAGCATGTAAATCAGGTATCTTGTTATTGGGGTGTCCCATAATTCGTGTCGTTTAGTACTCCGGCCTTCGGGATGGGCTGGGGCTCTTCATCGGGATCCAACCACTGCAGTCTCCTCTCAGGGTTATCGTAGGTTATCCACTTTTCATCCACAGTGATGATGGAATGGGTCCATTCGGGATCCTGCTTGCGGCTGAGCAATTCCTGACACACGTGAACACGCTTTTTCAGCTGCGCCGCCGTGAGATCATGAGGGATCAATGGAGGCTTCTTCAGTTTCTTGCCGGCCTCATGCAGGATACGAGCCACAGTGGACTTTGAAGTTCCAGTATCTCTCTCCATCTCACGCACACTGTGCTTCGGGTTCTTCTTCACTTCAGCGAGAACTGGAGTTCGATCGATGATAGCGGGACGTCCGGGGTGGGGGTGGTTGTCGAGGCTGTAGTCCCCTCGCTTGAAGTGGGAGTACCAGCGCTCACAGGTGCGAAGGGAGGGGGCATCTTCTCCTTTCGTCAGGACCAGCTCATCATGGGATTCCTCCGGTGTTCGACCAATGACGAAGGAATGGAGCAAAACTGAGCGATAGTCGCGACGAGTATCCATTACTAGAATCGATGAGGCGACTAAGTGACTAATTCAATGGACAATCTATGGATTTCCCAATCTGACGCAATACTTTGTTTACCAGTTGCGCGTGACAGATTTCGCAATCCACGATCCAGGAATTATGAAATAGCTTACATAGTAGTCGGCGACACGAATTATGGGACACCCCAATACAAATAGAGCAAGAATTAAATAGAGAACAGCGAAGAGGGAGATGTGTGGCAGAAGAGGGCGGCTGATTGATTATGGGAGGGAAGTCCGGGGGAAGAGACGGAGGGGGCGAGAGAGTGTGGGGAACAGAGAGGAGAGAGAGAGGGAGAGGAAAAGAAGGAAAGGGGGAGATAGATGAGGTGTCAATCGAGAGGCAGTCAATGGATAGGTGCGAGTCAAAATGCGAGTGTGGTGTACGACTACTTAGTTTTTTTTGAGGAGGGAGGCGAGTACGCCTGTGAGTACGGATGTCATCCTTGTGCCAGATCTCATCGCGATAGAGCACGAAGGGACAGTCCGAGTCAGACAGGCGCAACGCTTTGAGTGACTCTCTCATCTCCTTGCTCCTCTCTCGCTCTTCTCTCGTCTGCGATTTACGAACGTAAATTCCTCTGAACTCGTCGTTCTTGCGGAGATCAGAGGCATTTTTTAGAGCAGTCAAGAGGTGAGAACGAGAAGGAAGAACCACTTTAAGGAGGCGGGGTTTGTCGCCCGGTTTGCCCATTCCACACCATCTGGGGAGTAGCTTCGACTTGAAGGATGGCCAGAGCCAATCCAACAGACTTAGCATCGCCAGCCAATCTCTCTTCAAGATTTAGAGAACAATCGGCCTCGGGGATACCCGAGATCACAAGCGAACGAGCCCTCAGATGTGCTTCGACTGGGTCTTCACCAGATGAGGGAGGGGGAGAGGGAATGCGAGTGGAGGTGGAAGGAAGGGAGAGACAGACGCGAATTGGGGAGAGAAGTAGAAGGGGAGGGGGAGGTGGCAAGGGAGGCATCACTTTGCTGCACGGCGACATGCTCGAGAGCTTTCGCCATACTGCGGAGCAGCTCGGTGATAGCACTCCACTTGTCCCTGTCCACACCAGAGGGGGCATTCTCGAGTGCCAGAGAGAAGGCAGAGACGCACATGTTTTGGTATGTGGTGCTCTGCTTCTTGGCTGAGTTAGCCGCCTCAGGGGTAGACATTGTTGCGCCCCTTTTGTTAGCCAGAGTGAAAGTGTGAGAGAAGGAAGAACAAAAATCAGAAAATAGGCTTATAGAATGACAAAAAAAGGGAGGAAAAGGAGAGAGAGAGCAAGGTCACCTTCCCTGAGGAGAGATGGGAAGGGGATGGGGATGGACGAATTAGTGACAGATAGAGAACAAAAGTTTAGAAAATAAAGCGTAGAAATTGAGGAAGACACTGCTTGTGAATGTAATTTTAAACGGATCGATTGATATAACAACCGAAGGCACACAGCAAGCTGGATAAGTTTTTTTTTAAATTTTAAGGGGACAATGTACCAAACATTGAGAGTGCTGCTAACCGCGAGAAAATATGAACCTGAAGAAACAACGAAATGACCGATGGAAAGAGAAATGACCGTTGAATAGCTGAAGACTTTTCAAATTCTTGGCACGTTGTGATGTTGCATATCTCGAAAGAGGATTCGTTTCTGTGAATGTTATCCATTCAAATTTTTTTTGGCCTGATTTTTGGTTACATATGTTTGGGAAGTGATCTATTTATCAGTTCAGTCGAATTTTAGAGCTAGTTGTAAAGCTATAATACTTCTGATATTATGTGTGCAAGGCGAAATTAATCGAGGACCCGTGAGATCGAAGCTGCAGTATTTCTTGAATAGCTGAAGAATATGAAATCGAGGATTTCTGAAGGTTTCGCTTTGAAAATATATTACTTTTTGTATTATCCAATGACCGCGTTGATTAGTCATAATTTTATTTTACTGTTAAATTACTAAATTTGTATTTCAGCCGCTTCGCCTGTTGCCCATCAGAATGGGGGGAAGTTTTTCTGAATCAAGTTTATAGAAACACAAAGTGGAGAATAGGCAAACGAGAACGAGGATACTCTAGAGAGGAGTACTGCAGCGATGATGAAAAATACACCATTGCCGAAGTGCGCACACTGGCAATTGGAACTTGGTCGGCAGGTGAATTGAGGTGCCGCGAGGAGGAGATATGTCCGTCGATTTTAGAAGACTTTTAGAAGATTTTTGGCTTGTATATACTTCAAATAGACAATAATAATACTGAGAGAAGTACGTTTGCGTGAGATGTTGCGACGAAAAGTCCAGTCTGAATAAAACAATTTATGCGTAAAATAATACATTACATGCTTCTAATTTTGAACACATTCACTCATGGAAAATTGGAGAATCGCGGGGAGTAAATAAAGTACACGACATTCATCAAATTGGAACTATTTATTGAGCATAAAATCATTCTAAAAATGGGTTTAGGTATGTTGGGTTTTCGGGATGTAGTGTAATTATGGAAAAAGCAAGACGACAAATTAAAATGTGTTGAATTCTGCATGCTCTAATTTTCAACATCTCATGAATTCGGGTTATGAGGTTTTATAATCTGTCTAGAGAGTTGACCCGTACAATTAGTTTTCCCCAGCATCTGCGAGCAAAACAATCGTATAAATAAATACCAACTCAAAATATTTGAGACAATGAATATGTTGAATGTACGTGCAATCTACGGTAGTCGCTCATCAACCGTCTGCCTTCGCATGCGTGATCTCCCAGTGGAAAAGTGAGGATTGACGAAAATTTTTGGCTTTTCGAGATTGGTGTTTCACGCATGGTTTATGTTTCGTAATGCATGGGTCCCTACGATGAAATTTCGAGATTCTCTGAAAATAAATACCGGCTGATCGTAGGAAGTTGTCAGCTTTGGTTGATATACCGTCTGCTCAATTTGCTGCTGCTTGTTATCACGCTGAAATGCGAAAATGACTAATGAGCTTTCGCTGCTTTCTTTTTCGTGTTCACCCGTGGTATTGATGTTTGATAGAAACGCATTTTATGCAGTTTAGATATGTATCCTAGTATTATCTACAATGTGCGCGACAACGAGCACCGGCGCTACAATTGCTGCTCCCGCAGTTTATTTGCTTTTATCGCTGTGAAATTGGTGTAACCAAGATAAATAACTGAATTATTCGGATTCTTAAGATGAACAACTTTTATGTTGAGTACTTTTTGACTGCTTCCAAAGCAGCAACTGAAAATGGCGAAAATTCGTTTTTGACCCTCGAAATTTATGAACTTTTAAATGTCGTGAAAAAAATCGTTCCACGTTGTAACGAGATCTCTACGGAATCGAAATCGGCAACCTTTTCTACCCTAGATAGAATAGTCTTTGTTTCGATTAACGACCCCATTTTTCTGTAATTTCGCCTCAAACATGGAAAATGACGGTCTTTTTTCACAAAATCATATTTTCAGATTTTTACTGACATTGAATTTCAACTTCCGCCTTGCAATATTTCACTTAGAATAGCTAGGGCTCATCACTACTTCATTCTCCAGTAGTTTGAAGGCCATCCGAGAAAAAATTATTTTTTCGAAAAAAATTGCCCGCCTGAAAAAATAAATTAAAAAATGAAAAAAATAAAATTTTCTCGGATGCCCTTCAAACTACTGGAGAATGAAGTAGAGATGAGCCCTAGAAATTCTAAGTGAAATATTGCAAGGCGGAAGTTGAAATTCAATTTCTGTAAAAATCTGAAAATATGATTTTGTGAAAAAAAGACCGTCATTTTCCATGTTTGAGGCAAAATTACAGAAAAATAGGGTCGTTAATCGAAACAAAAACTATTCTATCTAGGGTAGAAAAGGTTTCCGATTTCGATTCCGTAGAGATCTCGTTACAACGTGGAACGATTCTTTTCACGACATCTAAAAGTTCATAAATTTCGAGGGTCAAAAACGAATTTTCGCAATTTTCAGTTGCTGCTTTTGAAGCAGTCAAAAAGAGCTCAACATAAAAGTTGTTCATCTTAAGAATCCGAATAATTCAGATTTTTGATCGACGTTTTTACTCAACTTTAAAGGAACTTATGAATTTTTGAAATTTCAAGATCGCCAGAGCCGGATTTTAGGCACTTTTCAATTCCCGGCTCTACAAAATTTTCTGGAAGTTACTGGGTCTTAGAATTATCTACCCTGAAAATTTCATGGAGATTGGACCACTTTGAACAGTTTGTCAAACTTCACCTGCGATCTCTCAGAAGACGTGTGTTATGTTGGTTTGGGTTATTATTTTTAACCTCTTCATGATCGTTACGCGTTTTGACACAGTGAAAATGCGTAATGAGAAGTGAAACCTATTCGAACCTCTTCGATCAATTAAAAATGATCCCTCCAATACGCGTTTTGACACAGTGAAAACGCGTAATGAGAAGTGAAACCTATTCGAACCTCTTCGATCAATTAAAAATGATCCCTCCATTACGCGTTTTGACACAGTGAGAACGCGTAATGAGAAGTGAAACCTATTCGAACCTCTTCGATCAATTAAAAATGATCCCTCCATTACGCGTTTTGACTAGAGTTCCCCAAATGGGCTTATTGGCCCAATTGGGCTTCGACTTTCAAGTATGTTTCATGTACGTAATATAGTACATACATAAAGCGCACATGAAACACCCTTGAAAGCAGAAGCCCAACTGAGCCAAAAAAGCCCAATTGGAGAACCCTAGTTTTGACACATTGAAAACGCGTAATGAGAAGTGAAACCTATTCGAACCTCTTCGATCAATTAAAAATTATCCCTCCATTACGCGTTTTGACACAGTGAAAACGCGTAATGAGAAGTGAAACCTATTCGAACCTCTTCGATCAATTAAAAATGATCCCTCCAATACGCGTTTTGACACAGTGAAAACGCGTAATGAGAAGTGAAACCTATTCGAACCTCTTCGATCAATTAAAAATGATCCCTCCAATACGCGTTTTGACACAGTGAAAACGCGTAATGAGAAGTGAAACCTATTCGAACCTCTTCGATCAATTAAAAATGATCCCTCCATTACGCGTTTTGACACAGTGAGAACGCGTAATGAGAAGTGAAACCTATTCGAACCTCTTCGATCAATTAAAAATGATCCCTCCATTACGCGTTTTGACTAGAGTTCCCCAAATGGGCTTATTGGCCCAATTGGGCTTCGACTTTCAAGTATGTTTCATGTACGTAATATAGTACATACATAAAGCGCACATGAAACACCCTTGAAAGCAGAAGCCCAACTGAGCCAAAAAAGCCCAATTGGAGAACCCTAGTTTTGACACATTGAAAACGCGTAATGAGAAGTGAAACCTATTCGAACCTCTTCGATCAATTAAAAATTATCCCTCCATTACGCGTTTTGACACAGTGAAAACGCGTAATGAGAAGTGAAACCTATTCGAACCTCTTCGATCAATTAAAAATGATCCCTCCAATACGCGTTTTGACACAGTGAAAACGCGTAATGAGAAGTGAAACCTATTCGAACCTCTTCGATCAATTAAAAATGATCCCTCCATTACGCGTTTTGACACAGTGAGAACGCGTAATGAGAAGTGAAACCTATTCGAACCTCTTCGATCAATTAAAAATGATCCCTCCATTACGCGTTTTGACTAGAGTTCCCCAAATGGGCTTATTGGCCCAATTGGGCTTCGACTTTCAAGTATGTTTCATGTACGTAATATAGTACATACATAAAGCGCACATGAAACACCCTTGAAAGCAGAAGCCCAACTGAGCCAAAAAAGCCCAATTGGAGAACCCTAGTTTTGACACATTGAAAACGCGTAATGAGAAGTGAAACCTATTCGAACCTCTTCGATCAATTAAAAATTATCCCTCCATTACGCGTTTTGACACAGTGAAAACGCGTAATGAGAAGTGAAACCTATTCGAACCTCTTCGATCAATTAAAAATGATCCCTCCAATACGCGTTTTGACACAGTGAAAACGCGTAATGAGAAGTGAAACCTATTCGAACCTCTTCGATCAATTAAAAATGATCCCTCCATTACGCGTTTTGACACAGTGAGAACGCGTAATGAGAAGTGAAACCTATTCGAACCTCTTCGATCAATTAAAAATGATCCCTCCATTACGCGTTTTGACTAGAGTTCCCCAAATGGGCTTATTGGCCCAATTGGGCTTCGACTTTCAAGTATGTTTCATGTACGTAATATAGTACATACATAAAGCGCACATGAAACACCCTTGAAAGCAGAAGCCCAACTGAGCCAAAAAAGCCCAATTGGAGAACCCTAGTTTTGACACATTGAAAACGCGTAATGAGAAGTGAAACCTATTCGAACCTCTTCGATCAATTAAAAATTATCCCTCCATTACGCGTTTTGACACAGTGAAAACGCGTAATTGAATGTGAAACCTATTCGAACCGTATATTTCAGAGGTCTCTTCAGCTGCTTTAACAATTCGAGTACTACTCACTCCAGCACTATTCAATCAAAATCATTACCCTATCTTTTTATTGTCTGTATTATGTATAAAGTTATACCTTGTTATTAGTTTCCCTTGTCTATTGTTACATCGAAATAGAAAGACAGTTGTTAAATTGCGCAGAAGAAAAATATGTTGAGTATGGAATATTGAAAAACAGTACACTGATAAAATGTAAAAAATTCAATAAAAAACAATCAGTTCTATTTATTCGAAAACGCGTATTCTCTCCCGCGTCATTGACACTTTTATCAAAACAGTCGATTTGTCTTGGAAAGATTAGTTTCAACGTCCTTATATTATTGCACCCAATGTTTGCCTGAGAAAGAATCGGTTAAAATAAAATGTGCTCATATTTTATTTTTTTATCTCGATTATGATCCCATTTGAATAATAATCATAATATTCAATAGTGATTAATCATGGCGAGTTTACTAATAAGTACTAGTTAAATCAATTTCTTCCTAATGGATCGTCTGGGCGAGCCTCCGAATGGATGGACTGCTCGACGATTACAAACTTCACTCGGGAACTCAAGGATACGGTAGCATCGCAAACTGAAAATTAAATTTGAGTATGTGCAGATGAATTTGACCATACTCTCATTCAGAGAATCGTTTAGTGCTGAACAAATAAATATCGTCACCGTTATATAATTCTATTTAATTTGAAGTGGCTCACAAAGTCAAAGGCGCGCTTCATTCACTTTTTGTGGAATTTCCGCGCTCATCAATAGCGAGAGGTCCGAAGTAAACAGTATTCCAAAAAGTGTTAATTAGTTAATTAGTTAATAAATTAATTGTAAATGTTTGCCAGAACGGACTCTCGAACATATTTTTTTGTATTCTATGACAGTCACAAACTGATTTTATTTTATAAAAAAATAAATATCGGCTAAACTATTGATTTTTAAATTTTTTGAGTGATATTTAGCGAAAGACGCGATGATTACGCATCGAATGAATACAAACATGACCCAGGAAAGTGTTTTTTGAGTGTTACCAAATTTTGTAACAAAAAGTTTGTTACAATCGCAAACATTGTCATTCGTAGCGGAATTTTAATTCGGGACGATAATTGAAAATCCCCTTGCAATGAAGGAATCCCCTGTGCTCGACTTTTGCCTCCGCGAAGAAACGTAGATGCAATTTCGAAAAACAGCCAAGGTTGAAACTGAATCTGACTGTGTTGGACCGTTCTTACAAGATTTTTTACATGTGAGTCATGCGACATCACCTATTCATCATTGGGGAATAATCAGGTACTACTAATTAACTGCGGCGCAGAAATTTTATAAATCCGTTCACCAGTGTGGACAATCTGTTCGTGTGGATCATCACTAGATTTCCTTTCAGTACGACGAGAACAGAGACGAAGATGAACACTTCGGGAACCTACCTGCAAGCACACATATGTTTTAAATCAGAAATTTCATTTCATATGCACTCTCGTTTGTCAGATTTTATTATATATGCTAGAGAAAAGTACTACGATATTGAAGAAACCGCTGCTCGATATTCTATTGAAGTATTTTCACAACTCGAGTCATCCGGGAAATATAATTTGTATGAAAATGTTTTTGGAAGGCATGATGGATAGTTCATTGAAAATAACTGAAAAAAATAACTAACTGAAAAATAACTGAAAATCACTGAGTGGAATTGAATTACTCCTGGTGCTTCATTTCACCAAGTATGACAAAGTTATTTTTTTCAAATAAGAGATTTGAAAAAAAAACTTCAATCTTATACTACAACACAACACAACTCTCCAATATGTGCGGAATCTATGTTTACTATGTTTACCTTACCCAAAAAACATAATTAATTAGATGTCGACTTCGCTCTCCAGTGTGGAGAGTCTGCTTGCAAAGGGCATATTTCACTTCAGACATAGGGAGCATTGACGAGGATCAACATTTCGGTATTACCCCGAAATGTAAATTGCATTTCGCAGATTCAAATTTTGGAAAAAATATTTAGAAAAAAAATTATGGAAATTCATTTTTTGAAAAGTCAAGAAATAGAAAATAAATTTCAGAATTTCCATTTTGGAAATGCACGTTTTGGAAATTTTCCACTGACCGGTAGTACTGTAGCGAAACGGAAAACTACCGTAACCTAAGGAGCATTTTCGTCATTTATCAGCAAATTCGAAACATAGTATTATTTTCCTTTATTATATTATTATTGTAATTAACAATACTAATAAAGAAAATATACAAAATAATGCAAAGTCTTTTGAATTTAATCGTTCTATTTCGCAATTCTCTCGATGCAGCGAAAAATACCGTAACCAGCGGAAAAATTTCCAAAATGGGTCTTTCTAAAAAAAATTTTCCAATTTATTTTTCCACAATTGTTTTTTTCCAAAAAGCAAATTTCCAGATATTTTTTTCTAAATTTTATTTTTTTCGAAAATTCGTTTACAAAATAAAAAAAAGTTTAA
This sequence comes from Pristionchus mayeri, assembly GCA_036245805.1. NCBI lineage: Eukaryota > Metazoa > Nematoda > Chromadorea > Rhabditida > Neodiplogasteridae > Pristionchus > Pristionchus mayeri. The sequence continues at coordinate 45,778,794 of BTRK01000004.1, read as the reverse complement.
AAAAGAATTTCCAAAATAAATTTTACAAATCGGGGTAGTACCAACATTTCAGACACCTTCCTGCAATCACATGGTATTTATTTTTTTACTGAAAAAAGGTGTCCAACTTATTGAAGAAATTTCCATGATTTCTATTGGAGAGTGGTTGTAATTCGTGTCATGTGGGGACAAAAGATATTTTTGAATATATTTTACGGACAGAAATTATGAACCACTCGATACTGATCACAAAATAATTCACTGAAATTGAATAAACTCTGATGCCGCAACTCACCGTGTACGAGAAAATTGAATAGGCACTATCGAAACGTTGTTGGAGAATTCGCTACTCTTCAAAATATTAAAGTATCTTTGTAACTCGAGCCACGAGAGATAATTATTTTTTTCGGAAATGTTTTAAAGGAAATTATCTACGACTCATTGACCACAACTGAATTCACTGCAATTGAATTACACCTGATGCCGCATCTAATCAGGTACGAGAAAACAAGTATTATATTTGTATAAAGTACACGAAGATGGTATCGTATAAAATACGATTACTGGCATCATGTGAGGTGATTGAGACCGCGGTTCGCCAGGCATCAAACATGTTTCAATAAACACATTTTTTCCTAATTGTAATGATCTAATCAATAAAATACTCAATTCGTGCGTAGAATGGAGAGAAACAGAGAACTCTTGCAATGCGCCGCAACGACTAATACGTGCAGAACTAGGAGTTGTTCGAGTCAGTTAGTAGTAGGACTTGGGGGTGACTTCGCAAGAAATGTTGAATAGAAAATTCGCAATTGGTTGTTACTGAGCACTGCAAGAGATCTTTGACTATTTCATTCTGTGTGCTAACTGTGTGTATTCATTAAATCGTTAAAGAAGGGAAAAATAGTCTTTATTGAACAAATTTAATGCCTGGTGAACCGTAGTCTCAGGGACATCGCATGATGCAAGTAATCTACTTTTGGATGGTATGTGTATGATTGCTATGTGATAAAAATATAATATCAAACATTATTTTGCAAGCGATAAATTTTAAAAATTACAGTAAGCAATCGATAAATAAGTTAGGATATCTGCAACCGATAATTAAATATAGCAATGGTAATATAGCATCGAATGTTGTGAATAGGTGGAGGCTGGTGAAGAGGACGGTGGAAGAATGAACGTGAAAATTTGGAAGAGCTGAAATGAAGCGTTTCCTCCTCTTCATCTGGTGATGTGCAGCGGAGGGTCGAGAGGATAGAGAGTTGAGAGGGCTCCCGTGATTTTGCCGCCCTCTCATGCGCAGAGTGATAGTTTATTGTGGAAAGGGGAAAGTTGCCGAAAATTATTGTTGGATACAGTTAAAGCTCTTATAATTGGAATAGACTGATTTCACTGGAATTGAAATACCCGCGATACGGCGTACCATTGTGCAATGCCCAAAGTTACTCGTGCTATCATAACTCGCACAACCTGCCAATGAGCTGCATAATTATCTTGAAAACATCCTCGAATTACTGAAATTATCATACATGAAATTCCTCATATATGATATCTGAAGCACGAAGTGTACTGGAGAAAACTGTTTTTTTTCAGGGATTTGATTCACCACTATTATTTGCTCCACCGCCTTCTTCCCTGAAAACAACCTTGTGGAGCATTATCTATCCGTAGCTAAATCAACCGTCTGTTCTCCCTACTATCTCTCGCCACTTCACCGTTAGAGAGAGATAGAGAGTTGGAATTGGAGAGACGGTGACCACGAATTTAAAACTCGACACTGTGCGCAGCACCAACCTGCAGTGTTCCATCGTTCCCCACTTACATTAGCAGCCAGGCTGGAGCAAATACTAATGAAGAAAATAATGATAGGCACGTTGATTCAGATAACACAAAGGGAAACACATTGTATTAAGAATATGAAACGAAATTATTATTTCTCGTCAAATTTCTGTATAAAATTGATTATTTGATGCCGTGGAAAAAGTCAAGGAGAAGAGGAAATATTTGAATTCCCGCAATTTCATATCTCGGCTCCCACTGGAGCTAGAGACTTGAAATTTCGCCTTTGGGGTGTAAATGGATTTTACACCTCATATTCCAAATTTCACGTCGCTAGCTCTACTGGGAGCCGAGATGCGACATTGCGGGAATTCAAATATCTCCTCTTCTCCTTGACTTTTTCCCCGGCACAAGCTCCGCAATAACTACGCTAATAAAGCCGCCGAACTTGAACAAGCGAGTAACCGGAGAGCCTCACAAACAAAAATTTGAATATTTTCGCGTAGAAAAACATTTTTTGTGAAGACCAAATAAAGAAAAAAAGTATTATAAGAAAGCTAAAAAAAAATAAATATATCATAAAATATATTTTTTAAATATTTTAAAAATATTTTTTTTTATTTCCAGTATGATCTTATTGATATGAACCACCCCTTTTTGTTTTAGAAGACGCGATGAAACCCAAAGCATCTATGGATTAAGAATCAATTTATAAATTAAAAATTACAAATATATTATTGGTGCGCTGCAAGAGTTCTCTGTTTCTCTCCATTCTATGCACGAATTGAGTATTTTATTGATTATCTGTAAAATTAGGAAAAAATAGAATTTATTGGAAAATGTTTAATGCCTGGTGAATCGCAGACTCAGTGACCTCAGATGATGCCAGCAATCGCCTTTTAGACGATAGACGACGAGTTTTGACGATAAACGATAAACGATACACAGAAGCCACATGGCACCATGCACGAAAGAATGAACAGTTCGGAATTTTCAAGTAGGGGGTTGTTGCTAAAGTCTTGCTCGGTTTTATCATTTCAATACTTCTGCCTGTGCTGTCATTCCAATTCATTTCAGACTTACGTGGTTTTTTTTTCTATGAGGGTATCAATGTTAATTTTAGCGCACCTTAGATCAGACCTCTTATTTTATTTAGGAATGCGTACTTATAGTTAAAATCTTGCTAAATGAGTTAAACATGATGACTTTTACTTATATCATAATTTTAATTTTATGGAGAATGGAGATATGGTCATACATGAAGTACAAGCGTACAAAACTATGTTAATACATCACTTGTGATCACTTTCTATAAGTCAGTGCTAAAATCCCTTCTTTAGACGTGTCCCCTTTTGGGAATTTATAGTGAACACCTTTTAGCTAAATTCGATTTTGCATTCACATCTTTGGGTAAGGATATGTAGGGATCATTATCGCTTTAAATTATAATTATCTTCTTGTGTTCTTCCTAAAAATGAAGTATCGGAATTATTCATAATTGCATTGATTGGATATGCCTATTTAAATCATTGAAAGGGTTCTTGGAATGCTGAATTTGATACTTCTATCAAGTTTCCATTTCTTGCGCAGCTTGGATGATCGATCTTTTATGCTGTTTTTAACGAGCATAATATGCTCTTCCACAATATACATGAATATTAGTTGGACTTCGATCTCTTGTATTTGACAGATCGGAATTCACAGTAAATTTCGTTGCAAAATTTCGCAAAATTCTTGATAATTTATGAAATCCCAAATTCCATTGTATTTATTCTGATCAAAATTTAAATAAAATATGCTTATGAAACAACGGTTCACACTTCAACAATTCTGAGATATCAGGCACTGGAGTTAACAAGGGAGAAAAATCGGATAGATCAAATGATGAGCAAGACTTTCGCAACAACCAAGTATTTTTGTAAAGTGCACGAAGTCTATCGTCTTCGTGCACTTTACAAAAATATAATACTTGACAATTCCGAACTGCTCATTCTTTCGTTCATAGTGGAATGTGGCATCTGCGGGAATTCACGTTCAGTGAATTATGTTATGAACAGTAGTGATTCCTTCATCATTTCGTCGTAAGGGAGTACGTGCAGAACTGGGAATTGCTGGAGTCAGTTTGTCGTAATTATGGATTATATCCTCTGAATCTCACCATTATGTGTGGGTAATGAATTTATTGATCGATTGTATCATTCAAATTAGGAAACATTTCCTTATTGGCAAATATTTGTTGCCGGGTGAACCGCAGTATAAAGGGCATCATATGATGCCAGGAATCGCGCTTTTGTTATTTTGTTAATTATTCTCCATCAATAGATTGAAATTAATTGTTTCAGGTCGTGGTCGTCACTGCGTTTCCGCGTCCATTGGTGAGTGGAAGAGATCTGTGAAGTATGTGGTCTCCACATCAAATTTTGTTGTGAATTAATAATGATTGAAAATGAGCAAGAGTCGAGAAAAGTGTGATCTGAGGAAGACAACATCTGTGAGTGTAATTATATATTAACGAAAATTGATAAAATAACAGCAAGGCGTCACAAAGCTACCTAGAGAGATTTATTTTTATTGAAAGCAAATAATGTGCGTAGAATTGAAATGAGAAAGAAGCAGAAGATACGGACCTGAAGAAACACTAGTCTGACCGTTATAAATCGACACATTGACTTTGTAAGTTCGGGGTTCGCAATTTTTTTTTCTTCATATTTCCTAGCCCATTACTGGCCGGATGATAACCAAAAATGGGCTCTTCTTTAGAACTTTCCTTGAACCACTGTTGACACTGGAACATACTGTGAACATAACGGAGAGGGGTATGATTTTGGTTATAATCCGACGCTGATCATCCGACCTGTGTCGTAAAATGATTTAATGTTTTACGCGTACTTAAAAGAATAATCGAAGTCTTCCAAATCCTCGGGAACATCGTCATCTCGCGGAACCTCAATTCGCCTGCCCGTCAGGTTAATTTTTTTCACTGTGCACACCCCATAAATGATGAATCTCCTATCATATGTATCACAGCTGAAGTCCGGAATGTGCTGAAGAAAAACTCGAAACTGAAATGTGTTTTGATTTTATCAAAGATAATAAAATTGATATTTTCGCCATCTTCTTGCTTGATATCAACCTCGTGGAACACTAACAATGCTCGTATCATTCCCACACACACCCATCTCAGCAATTACCTACATCTCTCATTATCTTCAGTGCTACAGATTCACGAAAATTATTTCCCCACGCCCCTCCTCTTTGAAATTCTTCCATAGCGCTGCAACGACTATCGTACATATCAGCGAAATCAGAACGGCCATCGAGAGGCACCGAGAAATTTTCGATTTGTTGCTCTCTTCGAATAATTTTAAAAGTAGTGGTTGTGCTCATATTTTTATCATGGTCGATTTGCCGGAATCGATCCAAAATACCGTAATCGCCCCATAATTGTTTGCTTTCGATTAATCGATTTCTAGACATAATTGATCGGGCATGTCCGGGTCGTTTCCGACAAATCGACCATGATAAAAATTATGAGCATAACCACGACTTTTAAAATTGCGTATTCGCAGAGAGCCACAAATCGAAAATTTCTCGGTGCCTCTCGGTGGCCGTTTTATTTGACCGGAGAGAGTGTACATAGGCTGTATGTAAAAGAAAACTGAGACTTTACCTGATGAGCCAGTTGCAAAACATCGTGCTCGAGAAGGAAGAGCACGTCAAAAACCTTCCGAGAATCCCAGTCTGGAAGGATAGATAATTTTGAAGGAGTAAAATCTGGCGATGCTCGTCGGTTATCCTCGGCCTCGACGAGGGTAACCGACGAGCATCGCCAGATTTTCGATCTACATCCGCGCGATCGCGGGCGCGGATTTTGAATAATTGACTACGGTAGCTTCAAAATGTTTTAATCGACTCGTATCACTGCGGCGGTAGGGGCGCTGCATTCCTTGACAAATTGTAAGACTTTTTTACTCCCAGGAATTTTTCGATCAGATTCCATCTAACGCCGGAAATCGATAATCATGTTTTAATTCCGACATCAATGCAATTCCCCAGAAATTTTTCAAGAACCTGCATAAATTAAATTGGTCTCATCGCTTCCAATTGCACTAATACACATTATGGTAGAATATTATAATTTTTAAAAGATATAAAATTTGTTAATTTTGCCAAAATTAGGGTTCAGCTCGAATTATGGTGTAAAAATTACGGTAAGGGCATTTTCCAAACTTCTTTATTTCGTATCAAGAGTTCGAATTTCCTTCACTAGCGTTGTCGCTGTTGTCATGCCGCAATTGCCATGGAATACGTCAGTAGGCATAAGCCATGTCATTTTCTGGAAATTTCGAAAAATGCTATTTTGAAAAATGCCCGTACCGTAATTGTACATGCAGCCTACATGCAGCCTGGCTCTATCAATCGAGTTGGTGCAAAATTAAGGTGATCACGATAATCAGCACCATCGAGAACCCCTTTACAAAAGTTTTCGAAAAATCGGTGTGGTCCTTCAGGTCATTGTTCGATTCTTACACGACCGCCGTCATATGTTGCTGAACACGACAACTATGCTTACTTCATCTTTAATATTACAGGTTTCTGTCACATCATTTATCGAGTTCATCGAAAAGAGTCAGAGCTGATCGACAACTTGTCCGGTTTTCGATTTGATTATAAAATATGAGGCCGTCCACGATAGATTCAACAACTACCAACGATGCCTCGGAACAGCCCAAAATACCAAACTCACGAAAATATGTTTCCTGGGGTAGTTTTCGATGCTGAACATCAGGGCCCGCTTCATTTTGCATGAATCGTTCATTTGGTGCCTGGGTGGTGTCACCTCACTTCCGGTCAAATCTACCTTCCCCTTGTTGCAACCTCAAAATTCACGCTGGAAGCACGAAATTTCGCGTACCCGAGCAGAATTTCATGGAGAATCGTCCTGTTTATTTCATTGGTCATGAATTTTTCTCGTTTACTAGAAAAATCGATTTTTCACTCGATCTTATGGGTGAGCGGAGACCAAAATAGATCGATATTTTGCGCCCATTTCACGGTGTGATCGAGGAATGAAAGGGAGGGAAATGAATGAAAAAGTCATTTTGATCCCTTTCATTCTCGATCACACAATAAAATGGGCGCAAAATGTATAAAATCGACTGTAAGAGGTATTTCTCGACCTCCGATCTCCATACATGTATATACCATTCGAATCAGCGGGAAAAGGCGGATCGACCTATTATGGTCTCCGCTCACCCATAGGATCGCATGATAAAATCGATTTTTCTCGTAAACGACAAAAAAAATCATGAGCAATGAAATACACAGGACGATTCTCCATAAAATTCTGCTCTGGTACGCGAAATTTCGTGCTTCCAGCGTGAATTTTGAGGGTGCAATAAGGGAAAAAGTAAATTTAACCGGAAGTGAAGTGACACCACCCAGGCACCAAATGAACGATTCATGCAAAATGAAGCAGACCACGATGTTCAGCATCGAAAACTACCTCAAGAAACATGTTTTCGTAAATTTGGTATTTTGGGCTGTTCCGAGGCATCGTTGGTAGTTGTTGAATCTACCACGGACGGCCTCATATACGTGTAAAAATGTGGACGACTCTTAATGTAATGCACAATCCCAAGTTAGTCAATAAATACTGCTGCTGCAACCTCACGGGTATTTCGCCTTGCATAAATATCATATCCTAAATTACGCTCAAATCTCGCTAATATTTTATACTTAAAAAAGATTCTTCTATTTGAATACCGTCTCTCTTTCCTACAGGTAGATTGTCGTTTCTACGTGTTCACAAATTTACTTGCTTCCTTTCCATCACAATTCTTAATCCAAATATTGCAAACAATAAAAAAAATTCTCATCTAAACGAAGTATTCTGATTTCATGCATACAGAATCATTGAAGTTTCACTATGTTTATATTTACATCGTTCTTCGTTTCAATGCAATGCACGAGACATCTGCGCCATATCTCTCACACATTATTCTTAAAATTATTTTCTTAGAAGATCCTGCCCACGCTTTAGAATTTGTATTTTATGTTGGGGGAATGTACGCAAGGTCGTTAAAAAAACCAACCCTCTCAAACTTGAACAGTTAATGAAACATCGATCTTCAAAAGCGCAAATAGTTTTGAAACCTCACCAATCCGGGGACAATTCACATGACATCACAGCGAAGGCCGACTGGAGAAAGCCATATATTACACCTCATATATTACACCATATATTACACCTGCAATCAAAACAGTGAATTACTCCAATATTTATGAGTTCGTTTTTTTATTACGTTGATTTTTACGCAAAAGAATCCTTCATTAGATAAAGTTGGGTTGAGCAGCCAGATTTGAAATAATTCTCTGGAACCGACTCTCTGGACAGATAAGCAAAAATCATAACCAGAATCCACGAGGTGTCAAAAGGTGAGAGAACGGAATTCGCATATGTTTCATTGTGTATTCTCACTTCATCAATTGCACTAGCTTCCTAACATTCTAGAGACTATTCCACAGCGTGTCAGAACGGATCGCTTTCTTTGTTCGACGCGGCGCTCGGGAGTCATTCATTTCATGCCATTTTCAGTCGACAAAGCGGTGTCTTCAGTCCGCTGAATTATATGGAATAATGACGCATAACTCACTTGGAACTCATTGTAATGACTTTCACTAAAATGCTTCTGAGAGATACTATGTTAAGGCACCTCCTACCAGAAGTAGGAGTCATTTTATAAATTTATCGCATGGTAAATTAAACATTTGTGAAAATAGGTAAATAAGAGTACAAGTTTTGCTTTTTTTTATTTAAAAAATATAATCGAAGTTCAAAATTCGGACGCGGTCATGTTGTAGATAATTGTTTTCTGCGTCGACCGCGACCAGTGCCACACTCAAACTCATATTTTGAATAGTCAGAAAATGTCTTGGCAGATAAAAAAACGTCGATTTTAAGAATATTTTGGGATTTTCCAAGCGACAAGATCGAAACTAGGCAAAGTTATCTTGAGCACTGTGTAAACCTGTTTCTGACGATCAAAATTCGGTATGAGGTTATGTGTATTGCTTATCGCATTGAAATACTAGAGGTTTGATAAAAATATGAATTCGTGCCAGGACGTTTTTTAGGACTTAGATGATGAAAATTATGGTAAGCAAAAACACAAAGCGCTTCCTTAAAGCATTGCCTAAAACTTGACCGCGTCCGATTTTTCATTTAAATTTTTGTTTAATTGTTATTAATTTAAATTCATTTTCATCCTAAAATTTTTCAAATTTCAGATTCTGACAAGTGTGTTTCAGAAAACTCATATTACATCATTCATATATATCATTCGAAAAAATGGGAAAACTTCGGGCTTTGCAATATGTTTCACTTGCATCTTATCAGATCATTTCGTGCTCTCCACTTTGTCCACTCCATGGGTAGTAACAAGGATGAAATTAAAGGGTAAGAGGGAGGGAGGACGAGCGCCGCAATAATTGGATTTTTGATCCGATCTGACACGCTGTGTATTCCCTCCTGCATGCAAACTAGGGTTCCGGAATTGGGCGTAATTGGCCAATTTTTGGCCTATTTTCGGGTATGTTTCACGTGCATTTTATATGCGAACTATATAGTATACATGAAACATAAGGGAAAATGGTTCAAAAGATGCCCGATTACGCCCAATTCCGGAACCCTAATGCAAACCTTTAGTGTTGATCGATCACTTCAATGAATTTGGATACAATTTCAGATTCAACAATGATTTTACGATTTTACGATCGCCGCACACTCTGAAACTGATACAGTCCTTGTGATACCCAATTTCGAGAGAGAATGTGTGAACAAAATTAGACTAACCTATTTTTTAATTATACATTCTAATAAAAATAAATAAAGATATGCCGGACTGAATTTTTAGCTAATATATGTATGATATATTGGAACGATAGAATACCATTAATTGAATTCGCCTAAATTATTCTGCAGATCGCATCCTCGTTGCACCTTATTTCGTCTGGACTTTCACTTTCCCACTGCTAACATCCGCAACCAAAAGATGCGTATTCACTCATTAAACTATCGATTCACGTTGAGTTAACAAGCACAGAGATGGACGAACTGTTAATGGACGAACTTTTTGATAGCCAGTATCAATCTCTCTTGCGTTCAAAAAATTAATAAAAAAAGAAAGAAAAAATGACGAGCCAGTTGAAGGACATGCGAATGGCAGGATAAGATGACTACAACGACACGCGTCGAACGAGAATCCAAATCTCGAAGGAAATTGGGAGCATAGAGATGGACTACGAAGCCAATCGCTACTTTGATGTAGGTATAACATTCTTACACAAGTCATCAAGATAGGATCGCCCTTTGAAGTTTCGGCAAGTTTACAAGCACTCGGTGCACCTAGAATTCAACAGGGGACGATTAATTTATGAAGATGGTTGCAAATGCGCCAATAACCTTGTTGTATACTTCGGAACACGCCATAGAACGAATTGTTGGAAAATGGGGCTAATAGTAGACACTTGAAAGAAGAATTCACATGTTAACCCCTAAAATTAATTGGAAATAACACGGATAACCCAAATATGCAGGAAAATGAGAGCTCTTTGCTAGGATGAGCACTTCACAATTCGGAAATGCACAGATTAATATTTTTTTGTAAATTTCGCAAATGTCGGAAAACCTTGACGTTTACATGACGTTTTCTTGCACTATGAGTGAATTTTGAATTTTTACAAAACATTATCTACATAATGTTTTGTAAAAATAATCGTGTTCGCCTAAAAAATATAAAATTGGCCTGTAAGCTCACTCGGTTAAATTCCAGTGCAAGGATGATATGAATGCGGTCAATAGTTTACAGGCAAATAAATTGGTTCATTGATGTTATTCAAAGGCTTTCATTTTCTTTCTTCAAAAACGATTCGCCTCACCCATCACTATTGCGTTTCGTTAGGGAGAGATTATATAAATGCTATGGGTGACTTCAATTTCGTTATACTGTTGTTCTTTAAAAAACATTTTAATTCAAAATTATTACGAGTGACTTATATTGTATATCACAAGCGATAATAACATTTACATTCCTAGGTTACGGTGCATGCATGAATGCCGCGAATATATAGAAGCTTTTGAAGAGGGGGATAGAGGAAGGAACGGCAGCGGAATAAGCGAAGAGGAACCGCACCTATCTGTTCACCTACAACTGTTTTGCCGTCATCAAAAAATCACCGGTTTCTTTCACATCACTTATCGGGTTCATCGACAACAAAATGAGGGACAAATTGGATCAAGCAGTTGTGAAGGGAGCACAGGAGCGGGGGAACTGTCAGACTGGAATAATTAATCATTTCAATTATTTTTATGCAATAGCAGTGAAATTCTTTGCATTATGAACGTCATTAATCTACAGAATTTTGGATAAAAAATCACCACGGACAATTGACCTACATGCTAACTGTATTTCATGTTCGTACTTCGAAACGAACCGCAGTTATGAGAAAATGAGCAGTTGCGCAAGCATTTAAAATCAAATCATGCATTTCTTCTTTTCCCCTGTAAAGATGGACGGAAAATCTATGAGGGTGAGCTCAACCAGCGTCGTCAGATCAATCATGGAATAGGCTGCAATACAAACTTATAAATATAACAGCACCATAAAAATTACGATTACGCAACGTGTAAGATAATTGGATAGCACGTCTACGGTATCTTTATCGAACTTCCTGAATTATCAAATACTACACAACGTTCAACTGTTCAAGAATTATTGTAGCTGCGATCGCACTGGTGATACACTAATTTCGATTTGCTCGCGAAATATCGTAAGAATCTGTATACAATTTGAGCAATCGATATATGTCCGAATTAGAATTTGCACGACCAACGTTTCCCTCTTCGACAGGAAAGGTTATAGTTTCAACAAGTTCGTATCTTCACTTGCGCTCGTCTCACCTCAATTTCAGAATTGAGTATATTCGTCACAAGGAAAGCTTTACGAGGATAATTACTTCATTTCCGGTGCGTAAGTTTACTCGAAAGATCAATGGGCCGAAAACAAAATTAAAAGCTGACAGGAAAGTTGAAGAACATGTGAACTGCAAGATAAGAGGAAGAGAACAACGCGCTGAACGAAAATCCAATTTTGTAGGGAGACAGGAAACATACAAAGGGACTATTAAGTCTGTCAATATTTTGATACAGATATATTGCATTAGTACATTCCGTTTGACTTGCATCGTTCTTTGAGTTGTCAGCAAGATTACGAAAGATGCGCTAGTTTACAAGCGAGTATTCAACTGGAGATGCGTTATTGATGAAGTTATTTATTTAGAGGGATGCAAATACGAAGTGTATGTTGTTGCATACTTCGATACACGTTACGAATTGAATGGTTTGACTAACAATAAGTGGGCTAATAGTGAAAACTTGAAACAAGAATTCACATGTTCTAAACCGTAAAATTAATTGGAAATAATGTTAATTCACGACAACGCGTACCGTATTGTACATCTCTAGTGTCTGATCTAATAGCGAATACGAAACTAGAATTCACACACAAGAATTTAACTAGAATAAATATAATTCACCCGTCAAACAGAACCACCAATTCATCTCAATTGCCACCAATTCAATATTATTTTTACAAATTACTGTAGCCAACTGCTGTAACAGCTACGGTCAAAACTACAACATATTTGGGATGGCTTCACAGTAATTTATGAGTCATCTCTCTCATTAGAGGCAATTAATACACCGTACTGCATATCGTTTGTTTCTAATCTAATAGCGGATATACTAAACAAGAATTCACACGTGTCCAACCTAATCAACGAATCATACCAATGGGTGCGCGCATCCACTCAACTTAATATTCAAAATACTTCTACCTACATCAAAACGTTCCTAGTTTTCCTTTGAAATAGTCAGATTGTTGTTTCTTCCGCTTCGTATCATCGCTTGCTTCTTTCTCATTTCAATTCTAGGGAAATCTATAGCAAAAAAACGTCTTGATCAAGCAGTGAGATGACTTGGATTGTTATATCCATCAATCCACTTATATATTCATAATTAGAATCGACCTGTCACCCTTAATACATCAACATTTTCCGCCTCTTTACCATTGTCAGTCTCTAGTCCTTTACATCAAACTTTGGCTTGGTGACTTAAAACTCCAAGATCCTTTTCGAGGTTGTTTGGGTTGATGCCAGCTGCCCGACTGACGATCGTTACCTGAAAGAAAATGAGCATTTTATTATCAACTTTGATTTGCGTAGATTGCTCAGCAAAATGGGATGTATTGTGGAACACTACATCTTTGAGAACTTGAATCACTCGTGTAGCACCAATCTCAACAATTGTCGAAACCTGACTTATTAGTTCAAATCCAAGCGAGAAGCAAAACTAAGGCGGGAGGAAAAAGTCGGCTATATAATCGTCTGACTGTCTTCAATTTGCGTACTGTCATTAACGCGACTGTGTTAATTGGCTCACATCGCGAGTGAATCGAAAATATTTGTTTTGAGATCATACAATTCGCAAGAATTGCACGATCGAACTCTTGGGGCTGATATGGACAATTCGCAACCAGAATTCACATAGTGTTGAAAGTCAGAGAACCTATAATTTGCCGCTCTTGAATTGTCATGCTCACCCCTGCCACTATCTATACCTATATATAGAGCGCTGTGTCCGTCTGTCCGTCTGTCCGGATTGCGAAACGATTACGAAATGTGGAGGGAGAGAGAACGCGCGTCAACAAGTTTCGAAACGAGTTATTACTCCGCTAGGACGGGGCCCCCGCCGAAGGCGGGGGGCAGCCGGACTAGTTGTTCATAATGGACTTTTGCCTGTGATAGAAAGGATGTGCCTGTATAGTGGCATTTGTCGAACAATTAGCGATTCAGCTTCCCAGTATCATTCAATCGCTCCGTGATTTTTGTCGCCTTCACTGCTTCTTTCCTCATCTCGCTACTGATGGGTATCAAAATTATTCTCGGCAAAGTGTGGTTTCGAGAGGAGGTGATATGCCGAAAAGTGAAGAGCAGTCAAGTGTTGCCTTGGTTTGTGTACAACTTTAAATCAATATTTTGTTTTTTTTTGGCTGCGAAACTCCCTCTTCGACTTTCATATTGTACCCGCCCTCTGCTACGCAGCGGAAACCTGGCCCCTCACAAAGACTGTCATCACCTTCGTCCAGACTACACATCGAGCGTTAGAGAGGTCACTCATCGGTACGAGCCTGCACGTGATGAGGCAATCGAAGCGAAGTAGCAAGGACATCCGCCGCCTCTCCCTCCCTACCGACCCTGTTGACTACATCAGGAGATCGAAACATAGATGGGCAGGACACGTTCTGAGAAGAGACGACGAAAGGAGACGGGGCAGGCCGTAGGAAAGACGGATGTCCAACCCAATTAAATTGATTATTTTTATATAATTGGATTTTTTTTACTTCCAATTTTTTGTGTTTATTATAGAACATGACCTGAATTCATTATCCTGCTCACTTCGTTTGATTGTTGTACTCTCAGTAAAAGCTGCTAAAAATACGCAAAAGCTGCTAAAAATCGATGAATCGAGTTAACGTCTAGATGCAAACAATATTCTGCTCATCCCTTATTTGGATTTTGCACGGAAGGTGAATGATGCTCTATTCCTTTACTCTATCCATCTGTAAATCACGCTATTTGAAATTGTCGGATTATTTGTTTTCTTTATATATCGATTTTATTGTTGCAGGGAGAACAGGCTGCCTATCGTTTAACTATTTCACTTCTGATACTTGAGTCTTACATGCAACACCCAATCCCCAGGCTGAAAATCATTTGAGAATTTAATCTCTCGATTTATAATTGACTGGATTAGCATAGCGTAGAAATTCGACTTTCGTAGGTTGAGCTATCGTATGACTTTCTCGATATCACGTGCTATCTCGCACTGTCTGACCGGCGAGAGAGAGCGTGTACAATCGCGAAAGTCAGTCAATTCCTACGTAGATTGACAAAAGATCGGATGATAAGCATGACGTCATAGTTCCCATTCAACCTAGTGTCTGTAGGTTCTACCTGTATGCAAAATAAAACTGAGAAGATACCAGAAGAGTCAGTGTAGAGGGCGAAAGAGGAAGGAACAATCGGGGAAGAGTAGAAGAGCCTGCAAGGAACCGTTTCCCTTCCTCATCTTATGGTATGCAGTGGAGAGTCGAGAGGGCTGCACACACATGAAGTTACAGCCCACACCTGCAAAATTGTTTAGGTCGTTTATTTTTTCGACAAATACACCTAATCAATTGATTTCATTATGTCACAGATCCTTTTGGGCTGTTGCAGAGACCTGACATCACCGTGCGACATTGTTCACTTTGCCACTAGCATCACTGTTTTCTATCGCATCACTCGTCGGGCTCATAGTGAGCGAGAAGAGAAACGAGGGGTACATGCTGTGGTGAGGGCAGTCGAGAAGAGGAGGGCGTAAGAACCTTTGAATGGAAGGAAATAATTAAAGCAATTATGCTTGCACAATTGGGGTGTCACTCTTCTATATGACACGTATTTTTATGGTACAGGGAGTACGCCACTAATTCATTAACGTCCTCTCTGTATGTCAGTTTCGTAATTATTGTGAAACACATTGTTAATTTAGTGAATTTTTTAAAAGTTTTTTTTTGCATAGCTAAACATGATCAACAACTACAAATGTAAACTTTCTGGATTGATGGAAATAAATTGCGGCCTGGATGCACAAGGTTTTATCAACGAATAAGAGAGCACAAACTTACCGTACTCATGCAGGAGCGAGCGGAAGAACGAGGCGGTGCAGGTCGCGGCGAGGGAAGAGGATAAGAGGATGGAGATCATCAGAACTGAAAGAATGTATACCATGAAATATGTTCCAATAGTGTATTATTTTTAATGGGCATGGTTCGGAATAAGAAATATTTTAGGGCTGCTTTTGACAACAATTCGGCTAATATAAATATTGAGATAAATAATTTCCTGAAAACAAGCTTTACAGAGATTTGCTGGACAATTCAAATCAAGGTCAAAGAGAACTGTCCCCAGGTGTTGCCTTTTCGGAATATCAGAAACAAGCAGTACTCAAAGGAAGACCATAAACGCGAGAACGCAAAAAAGGAAATACTGAAAAAGAAAAGATCACTAGGCTTTTGCTTGTAATCACATTTCGGCGTGATTTCAAGGTGGAATATATGGAGCCGATGGTAGATAAAGCAACGCTGTCATCGTCTATGACAAATCGGAATTTTTTGAAAAGTATGGTGAGCTAATATTACGGAATCCCCAATATTCCAAAACATAAACCATTCGCGTAACATCAATCTCGAAAAGCCAAAACGATTGGCCAATCCTCACTTCTCCACTGGGAGTTAACGGGAGTAGCACTGTGTATGCCGACGGTTCATGGGCGACTACCGTTGATTGCTCCTGCAATCAAAATATTGATTTTCTAAAATATTATTTCGCATTTAGTTAATATGTTGATTAGTACGCAAGAACATCGGACATAAGACAGTTTATTTTGAATGCAAATATCTGTAGTAATCACACGAACCATCTCTCTGGGCAAATAAGGAAAACTCATAACAGTAATTCACGAAGTGTGGAAAATGGAGAAGTATGATTCAGAATACTTATAATGTGCTTTATATATTCGTATTTTGTAATGTGATTTGCAAAAAAAAATGTTTTCCCTCACCCACCACTTTTGCGTTCCAAGATAGACTGATTACATGACTATATGGCGGTCATCAATCTTGGTGGAGCATTGTCTTTAAATTAGAATTTAATTCTAATATGATAGTTTGAGTGATTTCGATGATGTTTTCCAATAAATAAGGACTAGCAAAAATTACGATAAGTAATCGATATATGCATTGGCATCACTACGAAATTAAAGAAGGTTACGGTACCTGAACGAGTGTTGTAAATAGGGTTCAGCCAGCGATGAGGGCGCCAGAGGGAGAGACGAATATGGAGAAGAAGAAGAAACTGAAATAAATAGTTTCCCCCTCCTCACCCTTCCTAGAGGTTGACGCCTACTCCTGCATACTGAGAGACGATTAAATTGAATTATAGAGATTAGCCGAATTATTTTGATTGTTAATTCACCTTTGATTAATCTTACAATTGGGTCCATTCTAACACACGTACACTTTACTTGTTGATGAAAAATACTGTCACCCAGCAACAACAGTTTTTGATTTCAGCACTACAATTACCGGATCAATCACGTCAATTGCCGGGTTCATCAGCATCGAGAGAAGGAAGGGGACGGTGTAGACTGTTGGGAATTAAGAGGGACATAGAAGAACATTTTTAGAAACGTCGAACTGGATAATCGCAATTAATAAATGCGATTAATAAATGAATGAATAAGACCAACGGATTCATGAATAACTCGTGAAACATCAATCTCAACAAATATCGAAACGTGACCGATTTACGATTTTAACACATTTATCTAGAGGTCATTAGATTCTCGGGAGATCAGGCGAGAGCTCTGATGTGCATGGTGTTCCAGTTAGAGCTTCGTGCTTGATTAAGAAAATTTGGGCCTGTTGCTTTGCGGAAAGAGTCGCTCCATCTCGTGAATGGGCGGCCGCGTCTCCTCTTTCTCCGCGGAATCCATTCGATCACAGATCGGCTCCACTTCCGGCAATCATCATTCGCGATCTTATGCAACCAAAACCATTTCCTTTTCTGAGCAGTGCGAACGAAGTCCTGAACTCTAGTTGAATCTCGCAACCGCTCATTAGAGACATGATCGAGAACAGTACAGCCAACCATCCAACGTTCCATTTTTCTTTGAGCCACCGATATTCGATTCATTTGTGCTTTAGTCAGAGCCCAACATTCACAACCGTAAACCACAACGGGAAGTATGCACCCGTTGAAAAGCCGACGTTTATGTGCCATTGGAATACCCTTGTTGATAAGAAAAGTGCGGTGTTTGTGGAAAGCACCAAAACCAGCTTGAATGCGTCGGGTGATTTCACAGTCATCGTTTCCGCAGACTGCGATTGCGCTTCCCATGTAGGCCACCTTATCTTGCAATTTTACTACTTTTCCTCCTATTCTTACATCCCTTGGATCAGGCTTGGAACTCATTCCGACAGTTTTATCGCCATTGAGACCCAATCCCACTGTAGCAAGTACACGCTCTAATTCCATTCCCATCGTCTGAATCTGTCGTTCATCGTGAGAAATGAGAACGGCATCATCAGCAAAAAGAATATGGGACAGAAACCGACCATTGATACTTACTCCCTTATTTGCCCAATTTAGTGACCTATCAACTGATAATCCACGTAAGAAGCATAGCGAATGCATTTGTTGCAGGAACTTGGAAAATAGCCAGATTCGGGTTGTACATACTGTATTACAGGGGAGGGGGGTGACAACTGCACAACGGAGAACTGCACAACAAATCGCCGTTCGCTTGCGGTTTGACGTACAGATTGGGGAATTGCTTCATTGTTACCAGTATGTGCTACCCTACATTTGCATATATAAATCATGTTACTAGGCGATCTTGAGTTTCACTCCAAATCAACGACCCGGGGTTCATGGAATGTGCGTTTCCATGACCCCCTATACGTTGAAACTCATGATCGTTTGGTAACAAGATTTATATATGCAAATGTATGGTAGCTCTGACTGGTAACAATGAAGCAACTCCTCAATCACTACGTCGAACCGCAAGCGAACGGCGATTTGTTGTGCTGTTGTCCGTTGTGCAGTTGTCAACCCCCCCCCCCCCCCCCCCGTATTATAATTAGGAAAGATATGTCACTAATTAGAGCCCTTAGTGTCCAAAAAGCAAACCTTGAAAATGTTCTACTTTTTTACCCATCACGTTAGCGTTTCAGTAAGTCTAGGTTAAAACTCGGAAATGTCTTCGTCAATGCCTGATACTTCGGCGGTTGAATACAAACCGTAAAAAAATAAGAAAAAAATAAGACCAATGTATTCACACTTGACATTCGTGCTTCGCGTTGGATACTTTAATAAGCGTCTAATAATTACGTTAATTACGTTAACGAATGAAGATATTATCGACTACATTTACCTTATATTGCCTCAAAAACAAGTATATCAAAGAGAAAACACCTGACGAGTCAATTATGCACGAGGACGACGAGTAAGAACACGCACCGAGCGAGAATCCCAGTCTGCAGAGAGAGATAGCATGTTGAGGGAGTACAATTCATGCATTTCAGCCTATTCCGATAATTGTTAAGGACAACTTCCTGGAGACATAGGACAAACCGATTACCACAATTCTCGCTTTTTTATCGCCATCAACACGTAATTCAATTCACGATTTTTTTATCGCCATCAACACATAATTCGTCGCAGTTTAATAATTTCCCATATCACTATGCAATGATTGCACAAACTTCCAAACAAAATACAAAATAATAACTGATTGTTCACAAACAATCGGGACTGATCGACTAATTTCTGTTTCTCATTAACAGTGACAACAGAGATCTATTGAATTCCCTCAATTCGGTCGGCTTATCCGCGATACCCGAACTCATCAAGGTCAACTGCTGAAAAATGCGAAACCGAAAGTATCTAAATTCTTAAAGAAAAATATATAAATAAAGGACCTGGGTAGTCTACACTCATCGATATTGCAAGTATTATTGAACTCGTGCTATTGGCTCTACTCAAAGAAATAAAGTTTTGTAAAAGAGACAAAGACATTCCTGCCAACCTAATAAATTAAAATGCGCTGAGATATCAAATATCATAGGTTTATTCGACTCAACGATGAGCGTGGCGACGTTATCAGGGATGATCCAGACGATATTATTATATTTATAGTCATAAAAAAGTTACTGCAGTACTCAATACTCGTCATGTTAATGAAGTATTTTGCATCGCGATAATATAAAACACGATTTCTGAGAAAACCAAAATATATTTGGCAATGGCCGAAATTTCGAATTCCTCTTAACCTCGCCAATAGGTAGTACTCGATGAGGGAAACATATGAGCGTCGGTAGAATTTCGATCTGCATCCGCGCGCGCGGCGGCGCGGATCGTGAATAGGGCTGGCAAGTGAAGGAAATTTTCGTCATTTTTCGATTTCTTAAATCGGCTGTAGTATGCAAACGAGACAGGAAACATAATGAAGAGTTGTTTTGAATAGATTCCCAAACCTGTCTAGATCACATTTCCGTTTTGCACCGGTCTTTAGAACTACGTTCTTCATGTTTATTCACAATTCCTTCATGAAGAGTGCGTGTTTTTCAGCGATTTTCAGATTTTCTGTTCTAAAAGGCAAATGAGAATTTTAGTTATTCCCAACTAAAATTAGAAGGAAGTGGATACATCATCTGAATGTTATCGGCTTCAACATTGAGACATTTTTGTTCAACCAGGACTTTGATATCGATTTTTCTTTTGAAAATTTTCTTCATTTGACAGCCCTAATCGTGAATAGAACTAGCGTATTCCTCGAAAAATTGTATATCGATTCCAATCACCGGGGCGGTAGGGGGAATGGGTCGGCGGGCAAATTCTAAGACTTTTTTACTCTGGGGACTTTTTTGATCAGATTCCATATTAAGCCGGAAATCGATATTTCCACTTTTACTTCCAACGTTTATGCGTTTCCCCAAAAAATTTTCAAGAAGACCCCTAAATTTTATCACGTGTTTCACGAGCCAGTGGATGTGCGCGAGAACATTTTCGAAAAAGTTGTTGCTGTTTTGGCTCCTATTATGATGGGAGAATACCCTAGAGAGATGATTTCGAAAAATATAGGTCATTGCTCCCAGAGCCGGCTTTTAGGAATTTTCCGGTTTTGCGCCTGGCTATACTCTATTTCAGCTCCCAGATGCGCGGGAGAGTTGGTTTTGGTCTTAAAATGTGCGGAAAAACATTTCCAGAAAATTTCCTGTTGTGAGCAAGACGATTGGGTAACAATTAAGAGAGACTATCTGAGTGAGTGAACATATTTGTGATGACCAAACTACCGTAATTTCTCTAAATGTGTAACATCAGCGCTCTCGCGCGCGCGGCTGCGCATCGAAATTTTGTTGGTTCTGGTGGATTTCTATCACCGAGTACTGCGTGCAGGATTAGCCTAGAACTTATTTCCTCTGGTTCGATTGGGTACGGTAGGCGACTGGCCTTATCATAAACAGACTTTATTTCAAGTTGATCGACTTTATTCACAAAATTCTCGCAAAGTCTACTTTTAATTTGCCTTGTTTTCTCCTATTAGCTAACGAGCAGTCAGAGCAATACGATTCATAAATAAAAAGTGTTAATACCCAACCATCTGAAAGAACTATTACCTTATTTTTATGAATTTGTCGCAAAATATAACGAATTGTCGATTTTTCACGAAGAGTTTAAATCGGTTTCTTGTGAAACTTGGCACATATACTCACCATAACAGTGCGCATGTTTTGAGGTATCAGTCATTCTGAAATGACAAAATACGAAAATTGACACTTTTGCACTAAAGTCCCTAGCGCTTTTCAGCGCGCCATCTAGAACACTAAATAAACCACGCCTCAGCTATTCTCACCGAGTACTACATGTATACACATTTAGGGCAAATTCCATTTTTCCTACTTTGCCAAGCATAACTTCATCTACTCAGATAGTCTCTCTTAAACACTATGCGCATGAAAAGTGATACATATTTTTAATGCAGAATATGAAAGAATAAGTGTTCTTGATATAAAAATATTAAAAGCAAAATTTAAGGTAGGCCTTTTTTTGCATTTTTCACTCAAACATGGCTTACTGAAGAAAATGTCAAAAATGTGAATTTTTCATTTTTGCTATATCTTCTTCTAACTTTTCCAAAGATGTATTGGAGTGACGTAGAAGTGGAAAATTCTCTTTTGGAAGACCAATTCGCGTTTACGTGCTTGGCATGACAAAATTTTTATTAATTTTGTATTTTTATTATTTAAAATTATTTATCGAAAATACTCACAAACTCGCCAACCAAAATAACATTTTCCACTTCTACATCACTCCAATACATCTTTGGAAAAGTTAGAAGAAGATATAACAAAAATGAAAAAATCACATTTTTTGACATTTTCTTCAGTAAGCCATGTTTGAGTGAAAAATGCAAAAAAAGGCCTACCTAAATTTTGCTTTTCATATTTTTATATCAAGTAAGAACACTTATTCTTTCATATTCTGCATTAAAAATCTGTATCACTCTAAAGCTTGATAGGAAAAATATTTTTATTTTGGTCCAAAAACTGGTTTTTCATGCGCACAGTGTTTAATTGCTACCCAATCGTCTTGCTCACAACAGGAAAGTTTCTGGAAATGTTTTTCCGCACATTTTAAGACCAAAACCAACTCTCCCGCGCATCTGGGAGCTGAAATAGAGTATAGCCAGTTGCAAAACCGGAAAATTCCTAAAAGCCGGCTCTGGGAGCAATGACCTATATTTTTCGAAATCATCTCTCTAGGGTATTCTCCCATCATAATAGGAGCCAAAACAGCAACAACTTTTTTGAAAATGTTCTCGCGCACATCCACTGGCTCGTGAAACACGATACAATTTAGGGGGCTTCTTGAAAATTTTTTGGGGAAACGCATAAACGTTGGAAGTAAAAGTGGAAATATCGATTTCCGGCTTAATATGGAATCTGATCAAAAAAGTCCCTAGAGTAAAAAAGTCTTAGAATTTGCCCGCCGACCCATTCCCCCTACCGCCCCGGTGATTGGAATCGATATACATTTTTTCGACTTTTTCGAAAATGTTCCCGGGGGGGGGGGTGCTTTTTTCATCCACTGACTCGTGATACACGTGTGATTGTATCTATAGCTTCAAGTTGCACTGGTACACATTATCTTAGAATTTCAGAATTTTTAAAAAAATACGAAGTTTGTTAAATTAAAGAAACGGTGTAAAATCTGAATTATCGTGTAAATATTACTGTATCCGCTTTTTCCGAACTCATCTGTTTCCGAAGAATTCGAGGAAAAACAGGAAAAAAACGCGATTGCATAATTGGCAACGGCAAGAACATTGGTGCAAGAAAATTAGCTTCAGAACGAAAAAAAAGAAGTTAGGAAAAAGCGGATACAGTAATATTTACACGATAATTCAGATTTTACACCGTTTCTTTAAATTTAACAAACTTCGTATTTTTTAAAAAATCTTAAATTCTAAGAGAATGTGTATCAGTGCAAGTAGAAGCTATAGATATCAGGTTGGTGCAAAAGTTTCTCCCTTTTTTCATAAATTTACATTTTTGCTTCCCCTGACATCCAATGTTGGTCAATCCTCATGCGGTCTTTTGCAATATAAGGGTACATGAATACTCTTTATAACAAGCCGTGTCCCAGTTCTCCACAATTAGCAGCGTCGATACAGCAATCTCTCCAGTTTCGTAAAATTGCATTTCAAACTGAATGTTTATAAGGTCATAGCTGAGTTGAGAAAAGAGATAGGGGTTAGTCATACATACCAGTGTAAAGTATGATATCTGGGCATGCTCGTGAATGTAATTCAGTATCAGTGTGCCGTCATGCCAAGTTGAGATGAGCGTCTAATTAGATATTTCCGCGAGATCAATTTCTACAGAATTACTTTTCATAGCCCCGAATGTTTAGTCATTGTCTCGAAAAGCCATATTGTTGAGGACAATGTAGTTCTCACTAGCCTTAATATTACCCTTAAACTTGAGGTGGCTACAGCTATCCATTTGTGAACAGCAGCATGATACAGCAAAATTTCAACGAAATCAGCACTTTTTCTAATTCCCAACTTGCAACGCCTTTTGAAAGTCGGATATTGTGTGATATTCTGAATGACCAACTTGAGTGTTATTACTCATCAAGTGAGCAGAATCAATTGCTAGATCTTATTCAAATGGTAGGGTCCAGAAAAGTAACCTAATAATGGAAAAATTTGACATTTTCATTATTTATTCCCGTAATATGCTTTCCAGAATTGAATTGATCCTGCATATATTAGGTTGGTGCATAAGTTTCTTTCCTTTTTTATTTTTCAAATTTATGTTGGCGTGTCTAGACTGTCATGATTTTCTGAATAAAATGTGTTATGGCCAGGGCGGTAGATTACTACCATGCATTTGATTTGGATCTTCGCGTCATCGTGAGAAGTTGATTAGACTCAGAAAATTAACATCGGAAAACGGCTATTTTGAGCATTTTGGGATAAATTCAGGTTATCGAATACTTTTGGGATTCTGATTCTACCCAATTGAGGAACACTTGGGCAGGAGTTATTTGTTCTACTAAGCGCAAAAAATCCAGATTCGTACGTGTGTGGGAGACAGCGGAATCCAAAAAGTGTTGATTTCAGCGGATGAATCAGAACACGATTATTTCGAAATTTGCAGTTCTTCAACGGGAGGTCCTATCCTTTCCTAAATTTGTTAGCATGCTTAAAGGGGAAAGTACTTCACAACCCATCGAAATTGAGCATTCATCAATGCTGTGTAAGGAAGTTGCGCTCATCAATTTGTGATCAATGATTTTCAAAGACAGTAGTTCTGTAATTGGGCCAATATTTCTAGTAGATTTTTCAAGGCAGGTTTGGCGGGCTATGTCGTATGACATACCCCGTCAAAGTACTTTGTAATAATGTGCTAAATGTAGCCTTTGCGCTATTCCCCTCTGAGCATAGAGAAATTGAAAAGTCGGATTGCTCGACCTGGTCCGATTACTTCCCAACTAAAATGCTCAATTCTAATTGATCGAATCAACACAATATAGTATTCGCTATAGTGTGTACCCATGTCCGTATCAACAGCAAAAACAATTATTTGATTGGCTCATTACGATTACATGGGGAGGTCAGGATGTAGGTGCATGAAAAAAGAAAGAAACTTTTGCACCAGCCTAATATAATCTACCTATGTGCCCACTACTAATGTTAAACGGAAATTAAAGTCAGACAAAGATGGCTAGAAAACGATTAAAAAATATTTTAGGGAGAAACTTTTGCACCAACCTAATACAATAAAATTTAGGGGGCTTCTTTGAAAAATTTTTGGGGAAATGCGTAAACGTTGGAAGTAAAAGTGGAAATATCGGCTTTATATGGAATCTGATCAATAAAGTCCCCAGAGTAAAAAAGTCTTAGAATTTGCCCGCCTACCCATTCCCCCTACCGCCGCGGTTATTGGAATCGATATACAATTTTTTTGTGGGATACGCTAGTTCTATGCATGATCCGCGCCGCCGCGCGCGCGGATGCAGATCGAAATTCTTCGACGCTCATATGTTTCCCTCATCGAGTACTACCTATTGGCGAGGTTAAGAGGAATTCGAAATTTCAGCCATTGCCAAGTCACTGAAGAAATATGTTGATTTTCTCAGGTAGTGTGTTATAAGCAAGCGGGAGAATCAAAATGATCGTTTATTTTTCTCATTACAAGAATTCTTCCATCGGAGCAATTCAACCACAAGCGATTATTACAAAGGGATGGGACTTCGATTCACCAGGGATAGCGATAATTGACTGCAGCACTAAAACTCCCCTTTTTTCCACTGAATTGAGAGGGGGAGAAGGAGGTTGACGATAACATTTATATTCAAGATTTTTATTTTTCTAACCGCGTCCAATAATTCACCGGTGCTTGAACTTTCAGGCTTGCTAAATGATCAACGCGCAACCAGCATCAAGCAGCCATTTGAAATGATCGTTGTTTGATGGATAAGCAATTCTCTGAATATGAGATTACATTTATGTATCAACTTTTACTACAAATTTAAATGAAAAAAATCGAGATATATTTCTTGACCGAGGTTACCGTACCCTCCCAAAAGCTGGCGAATCGTCTCACCTCCCGCCCATTCCGTAGCTCCCCCATACGACTCTGGAAGAAATTGATTGAACTAGTACTTATTAGTAAAGCCGCCAGATGTGATCAATATGAACTATTATGATTATTATTCAAATGGGATCATGAGGTAGATCGAGATAAATAGAAGATATCGACATATTTATTTTTCGCCAACGGTCCGACAACCATTGAACGCAAACTCTTTCCGAGTTGATGAGTTACTCTCGCAGCAAGAATTCACGAAGTTATGAGAGCAAAATATGTCTTAGTTACAACTATTTCTACTGTTAGAGCAGCAATCGTGTCACTGGTGTTGGAGTTAGAGTTCGAAACTCGGGTAGCATTCACTTCATTCTACAAACAGACTCGGTCTATCGATCAGCGAGATTTTGTATTATGACAACATTCATAGTTCCTTTTGCTCATTTCGAACGCCATCAATACTACTCTATTCTCTATTAATCATTCACATGAAACTTTGATTTGGAGAGTGAAGATTCAATCCATTTCTTCCACTCACCGGTGGATGTACCGAACGCCATCCTTTGGCACCAGACGCCCGACGATCGGAGGGGTTGATACCGGCAACCTGGCTAACGATCATACGCATAAAGAAAGTGGGGCAGTGAGATTATGAGCACTTTGTTAACTATTTACATTCATTATTAATTTCAGTAAAAAGGAGAGATAATCAAGGAACACTATATCTTCGGGAACTTGAATGACTCGAGAAACATCAATCTCAAGAATTGTCGAAACATGACCCCTCCATTGAGCATCTTCATGAGAAGCAAAACGAAGACAGAGAGGAAAAAGTCGGCTATCGAATAATCGTCTGATTCTCGAGATTTAACGGGTGTGATTTTTTAGATTTTTTGTATTAAATGTAATTCGAGCGTTTTCGTAAGAATATTGTAAATTATAAATAGTGTTTCAACATAGCCCGATGATGCACTGCACGAGCAAACTCACTGGACAGATAGGGAAAGCACATAACCATATATCAACCATATATCATTAATACATATTTTTTTAACGACAGCTCGACCTCATCTCTGGTTTCTGTATTTGAAAGGCGGCCTGGGACCTACTGAATATTCTCAACTTGGTCGGCCTATCTAGTTATTTTTCTAAGATTCTCGAGCTTATCTTATCCTCTCGGCACTACTACCCAACTGTGCCTCTTTTTGTACACATTCCAATACAATTCTACAATTATGTACACATTCCAGCTCCCGTTCTCGTATACAATCGTTTTCTTACAGTACTCCTCGCTACAGCACCATACTTCCGGCTACTGTAATCCCCCTCCTAATAACCCATTGTGTAATGTATATTTTGAATAAATTGGGTTGACAAATAAAGAAGATAAATGGAACGAAAGCATGATCCAACGGTCCTGCTCAAATTTTGTCCCCGCGGTGAAACGCAAAAGCAATGCATGCCGAAAAAGACCGTTCGAAAACTTTGAATAGCATCGGTTCTGGACTGCGTTTTTCGTGCATAATTACAGATAGCAAGAGTTGAAACCATGGCAAACAGTGATTTAATTCGGGATTATTTAGATGTTAAAAAAGTCTATTTTACGCAGTACTCGACATGAAACAATCGTAGACAACCCTCGCATAGACACCTGACCCGTATGTGAAACCTCAATCTCCATTAGCCCAAAATGTTTGCGAATACTCAACTCTCCATTAGGAATCAAACTCGAGCGCGGATACCGTAGCTTACACCTACAGAGAGGTCGATAACTGTTTATTCATTACTCTAATACAATTATTGATTGCTAACCGACATTGCAATTACAGTAATCTCACCTGGATGAACGCCATATTCACGGAGATCACACTTCACCAGTTCGAGTTGAATTCGAGTTGACCTGTGAATCGATACTTGAGATACAATATACCGTTCTACACAGTATTTAGCCTAGCAAATATACATAGAATCGAAAACATGTTGTGATTTTTTAACACTAAAACTTGCGTCGAACACTGATTGATTCGAACAACTTCGCGAGGAAATTGCGCGAGGAGCGCGAGGAGTCCATCATGATCAGCGCTTTCTCTTCACCGCGCCCCCCTTCCTCTTTTCACCCACCGCACAGCACTGGTGCGCACCATCTCACGGCTAGCTCGCTGGCATTGGCTCAACCAGAGTACTCTGCCACTAGTCCATCATCCTCATACATTCCCTTGGCTAGCTCACTGACATCGGCTCAACATGAGTACCCTGTCACTAGTCAATCACCCACTACCAAACCCCTTTGTGTGTTCTGTGGAAACCACAACTTCAGTGTCAACTGCACTCAAGTCACTTCGATCAAGGACAGGCTCAACACTCTCCGAACCAAGTCGCTTTGTTTTTCATGCTTCTCTTCGAGTCATCTCTCCAAAGATTGTTCCAAGTCGTGCCATACATGCAAGGGCAAGCACCACTCCTCCCTCTGCGATAACTCCCGACCCCCTGCGCACATTTCAGCCCACTCTATCACCACAAAACCTTTCATTCAAATCAACACTAGGTTGCTAACTGTCCCAGTCCCACTTGCAAACTTCTCTATGCGTAAAACATCATACGCTGACGTGTTGCTAGATGCTGGGGCACAAGTTTCTCTCATCTCTCGTAGTTTAGCATCAAAGCTCGACCTCAAACCAATCGATCAGTTCCACACTGCAATCACAGGAATCACGAGCAATACTCAGAATACACCACTCCCTTCCAATCATGAGGTTGTCGAGCTCCAACTCGGTACTGATCAAGGCTTGAAATTGATCACTGCTGTTGTTCATGATACTGACCCCCTCACTCAGCCGATCCATAATAGGCCACTCTCATCTGCTGATTTGCGAGTAATCGAGAACACCATTCAGGCAGTACCTGGTCATTTCGCAGAATGCACTGTTAGTCCCGACCTCATTCTCGGAGTCGGTGATACCTTCAGATTTCTCGAGAATTCCACCACTACGACACTGCCTAGTGGATATCGCTTGATTCAGTCTGTACTTGGACCACTCGTCGCAGGTTCCGAGAACTCGAAACCCTCACTCCCGGTTCAGTTCAACGCATCAGTTCCACTAATTGAAACCGGGTATCAATACGTCACTTCTTCCCTTTCCATGTCAAATCAATGCACTTCCACTGCGCAGCCCACTGACCCCTCTCCTCCCACAGCGACCCAGACACCCACGCGCGTTCAGCCAAGTGAAAACGCGCCTCATCCATCAACTCCTCCATCCATATGCGCCCTTCCCTGCGATCCCCTCACTTTAGTGCATCCGTCCACTAGTCTCACTGAACCAGCTTTCAGTGCTTACACACTCGCAACCCACCCAACAATCAGCATTGAGTGCCAGTCCCGAGCAGCTTCCTTACCCCGATCCGCTCTAAGCACTGTCACGATGACGACACCTGAGGGATCACATCCAAGTCGTGCGTTCCCAGCAGAACACGTGCGCGCCACATCGCCGACGATGGTGGCTACCCAACAGTCACTTGTCACCCCTTCATGCCCCTCCACTGTCACTTCGGCATACAGCGTAGTGTCTCAACCACGCATAGAGGACTTAGTTCAGCCAGAGGCAGCCACTCAGTCGCTTGTTACACATCCCCACACCCATCCCCTGATTACCAGCAACCAAGTTACAATCACCACGCACACTCCTGAACCTTCTCATTTGCACCCAGTCTCTTTCCATTCTACTGCGCTCTCTAATGGGATTTCAGTGAAGCCTCCCAAGCACATCGCGCATCCCTCCGCACAATCTCACGAGGTCTCATTGGAACCATCTGCCACGAGTTCGCACCACCCCCCGATCACTCCTGTGCCCACTCTTCCTTCATCATTGAACAACCATCCCGTAATCACCACATGCAGTTCTTTTGTGACGAATCCATCCAATTCTCAATGTCCACCTTTCGTTCCCAGCTCTCATGAGACCAACCATAGAGTTGTCATTGCACATTCAGAAACACTCTGCTATCAATCATGTAGCTCCAGAGATCCCGATCATTGCTCAGTGCCCAATTACTCCCCTTGTAGGGTCACTAGTCCGAACAGTCATGATCACGAGAGTCTCATTCCTCATGACAGCATCACTTCTTCCAGTGCAGAGGGGAGGGTACATGCCCACAACAGGCGCATCGCTTTACATGATGAGCCCACCACTTGTTGTGACCTCACACTAGTCACCCGGGCCCCCTTTCTCTCTTCCCCCTCCCCAGGATTCCAGAGTGACCACACACTGAAATTTTCCAATCACCATCAATCCAATCACTCGTCCAATTCCAGGTTCAAGGGTCATAACCCTCACTCGGCACAACACGGTCACGTCCACTCATTGGCAGCCACGACCGAGCAGAGAAGACCCAAGTGAACGAGGAGAAGATCGTATCCCAAAGGTGACCCCAGGGTATCGGCCAGATTGGCGAACATGTGTATTTAATTGTCACCCAATCGAAATTTCTTGCTAATTGTAGATAGTTAGTTCATTGTCTCTCATTTTTTCTTTGCCCTTTCAATCCCACAACTCAATCCTTCATTCATCAAACCATTCACTCTCTCGATCCCATCACATACCAACCACTCCCATTCCTTCGTTTGCCTCCCTCCCAGTGTAGCGAAATACCTTCGCTACTATAATTTCATTCACTAATAATCAATATTATTCAATAAACAAATCAATTAATAATTCGACAATAAATAAAGTCAATTCTCGCTTCATGAATTACTGTACCAAACGCACTCGCTGCGAATCGACCCGGCTACGTGTACCGGGCCGCGATACTCAGTCTGATTTCGAAATATATTTTCCTGGACGTTTTCGTCGTTGTTGTTGTCGTTGATGATCGATTGACGTGTTGCTTCACGTCGTCGCCCTTCTCCCGGTTAACTTCAACCATTCAGTACTAGACAACTCACTGTCTAGCCCCTGTCACTCGTTAGCTGACCTGCGAATTGTCGCGAGCTGACTCATCGTTTTTCCGCATTGTTTTCAACTCTTTCACCCTCACTTCACCTATCATCACCTTTCACTTGTTCCCTCACTGTTCCAATCTCATCCCAGCCTCTTTTCACCCCTCACATTAGCTGTCCTGCCGTTGTCGCGAGCTAATTCATCGTTCTTTCACCAGTTTTCCCATCCATTCCGCCCATATTTCACTCAACCACATTTGTCATCATTCCTTCCAATCATTCCATAGTATCGCGTAATCGTTAGCGTGCTATCATTCATCCATCCCACGTTCATTACGCTTCATTGTTAGACGCGGTTCACTTCGTCCGACTTACACCGTACACCCATCGATCGACTTCAACATTGATCGATCGACTCTTCACTTCCTTCTCCTCGTCAATAATAAAGGTACACTTGCCCCTCATTAATCAAATCAATTCCATTCCCCCTTTCTTGTTTATTAATTAGTTTTTTCGCCTTAAAACTTGTAAATTTAAATAAATAAAGTTATTTTATTATCACCCTTTGTCCCTTGCATTCCATTAACAGATTCTGGCAACGGAATCCTGTACAGAGTTCTTTCAAAAAATTCGTCTGAGATCATGCGTGCTTCAAAGTAGCACGAATTAAAATGTATTGAATTCAAACCTTTCCGAGGTAACACTATTCAAGCGATCATGTTTCATTTTTTTCTGCTTAGAGGATCATTCAGACTGGTGCCTAGATAAGTGCGCTTCCATGGTACACTATGGTGCTACAAATCTCAGAGAAACATTTAAGCACGTGCCTTTTCCACATTTAGAAAACAAAGATTTTCAGAATTCTTAAATAGAGGTCAAAATAGCCAACATTTCGACTTTTGGCGTATGGTGAATGAATACATTTTCTCAAAATGGATCTATATCCTGACTTCGCCCAATCGGCTACTGATACATAAAGAG
This sequence comes from Pristionchus mayeri, assembly GCA_036245805.1. Lineage (NCBI taxonomy): Eukaryota > Metazoa > Nematoda > Chromadorea > Rhabditida > Neodiplogasteridae > Pristionchus > Pristionchus mayeri. Next base: position 45,747,297 of record BTRK01000004.1, on the reverse strand, counting down.
ATGCTTTAACAGTTAACCACAAAAGTTAGGACTTTTCACCAATGCTGGAAACAGGAAGTTTTGAAATATATTTAGATATATCTTAAAATAATATTTTCATTCAAAATTATTACGAGGGACTTCTATGGCATAAGCGATAAAAACAATGACATTCCTAGATTTTATAATATTTTCATTCAAAATTATTACGAGTGACTTCTATGGCATAAGCGATAAAAACAATGACATTCCTAGATTTTATTAAAAAGATTATGGCAGGTTACGGTGCCTGCACAAATGCCGTGAACTGATAGAAACTGTTGAAGAGAGCGAAAGAGGGAGGAACGACCGCGGAATAGGCGAAGAGGAACCGTTTCCCCCTTCCTCATCTGATGGTTTGCAGGGGAAGGTCGAGGGGGAAGCACTTCAGAGAGGTTGTCCGCCCACTCATGTAAGAGATAGACAATACGAGAAAGAGAAGACTTTATTGAGCAACGGAGAGAATCATTACCACTATTCTATTCAGTATGATTTTGAGACCTCGACCAACTCAATATATTGGATTAATCACGTCACAGGTAAATTTCCTCTGTTGCGATGACCTGCTTTCACCTAGCGACAACTGTTTCATATCAGCACTCAGATTACCGGCATCGATCACATCACTCATAGCATAAATCATAACAGCGAGAGGGAGAACGAGGCGGAGTAGGCTGTGGCGAGGGCGGAGGCACAGAGGGGAGCGGCTTGCGAACCTTTGAACTGGAGGAATTCATACAAGCATAAAATATTATCAAATACTGATTTATTTTTTATTCATTGTCGTTGTCACTGTAATGAGCCGCATCGCTTTGCTTCAGTAAAAGCGGTGAAACCAAAAGGCAGCTGCGAAAAAAAAAATCAAATTTGAAGTGGGAATTTTAAAGTGCAGTATCCGTGCAGTCGCCGTGAGATTTTTAGGATTCATCTTTTTCATAGAACCAAGATACAAAAAATAATTAGCTTGAGCACCCAATTTCTGAAAACATGATTGTCCCGTGTTTTTTCGGGAAAACTGAATTTGGGGTTGACTTGAACTGTACCCAGGTGTTATATTTTCGGACCCGCTATTAAACGCACAACTCCAATAGAACATCGTAATTGCAAGAACGCAAAAAGGAAAGTAGCTAAATATCATTATTCACTTAAATCAACCAGTCAATTTGTATGTTCATCATTAAAACTTTAGCAAGGAGAAAAGTGCAGCCCATTGTAGTGTGAGCGGATGTGTGTTCAAAACAAAAATAATAAACAATAATTGATGAGCCAGTTGAAGAAAAGTCAGAGACGAAAATGAGTGGACACATACGATACCTGTTGCTCTACTGGCGATCACAACTTGAAAAAAAATGTTACAAGGGGAAGCACATTAAAGGAGTGCAACGGGGAATGAATGTTAGGGAGTCCCACGACGAAAATTCGGCGCTCTCAATGGGAAACTGTAGTGAATTTAGCCCGAGAAAAAGGCGAGTGTGAAGTACAGCAAGTGACACATAAAAGAATCAGTCAGGACCCTGCGCTATCAATGAACTTTGCGCGTATGTAAATAGCCTCAGAGTCATCTGTGGAACTTCGGACAAAGTGATTTCTGATCGGGTTAGTGGCCTCTACAATATATACACTGTCACCAAGGGTGACTGGATATTGCCCGGAGCACCCCTTTAACACATTACTTTGCTGAAAATGATTTTAACCATCAATGGCCGACATTTCGTATAACACCGTCCAGTCAGGAACATGAATACCTCGTGAAACAACAATCCCAAGAATTGCCGAATCTATTGAGTAACCGTGCGAGAAGCAACACAAAGACAGAAGGGAGAAAATCAACTTCGATTAATCGTCTGACACTCGCAATTTCACGGGTGTGTTATTTTTGAGTTTGTGTATGTAATATAATTGGTTCGTTAGTTCGCATAATTGGTTCACAATTTGAGAACACCAAGCAAAGTGATATTCGGTTGATTGTGCTCAAACGACTTATCTCTGATTTTTTGTATTATACAACGCGACATGGGACTTATTGAATATCACGCCATTCACCTAAGATTCGAGCTGATTTGCCTTTTTCTCGGATTTGGCCAACAATTGGTATCTGAGTTTTTTTGAGGGATGGGTAGGCCCTTCTCCATTAGAGAGATCCTGAGAATCTCACTTGCGTGCAATCACCATGAAGGTTCCGGTGCAGGGTCATGGATCTGGTACCAATCGTTAACCTTTATTTTTTCGGTTGTCCTGCATTTTAATCGAAAATGTTCACCTGAGATACCCCTACTCATTTTTTCGAGCTCTATCGATGTATACAAACTAGAACTCATGAACATGATATTGAACTGCGCTACATTCAAGGCCGATTTTCTCTAAAACTTATCCAAAGGTTTTGCCCAAATTTTCTGAGCGTATTGTCCTCGAGAAGAGCTTTAATCAAGGGGTTCTGGCCAAGGGAAGTATTTCACGGTCATAGTCGATAATTGTGTCACGGTAGGTCAAGATTAGGTACCGTACCCAATCGATCCTACAGTACCCATACCGTAGCCCTGTGTACAGCACCCCTTGCCACCGTAATCTACACTACTGCGGTCAATCGCAAACTGATTTTTTTCCAAAACATTTTTCATTTAGTTCATTCTTGTCTATACCGTACCCAATCGATAGTACAGTACCGCTATATACCGTATACCACAACCGTAACCCCGATTATCATAAACTAACTTTATTTTTAAAAAGCCCTGGGACCGTGCCCAATCGATTATACAGTGCCCAAGTAACTACCGTAAACATTAACATAATTTTCAAATCGATTTTGGATTTTTAGAAAAATGTTTGACCCAATGAACTGGATCTGACCCAAGGAACTGGGTTACGGTAGTTACTTGGGTACTGTACTATCGATTGGGTACGGTATAGAGCAAGAATGAACTAAATAAAAAATGTTTTGGAAAAAAGTCAGTTTACGATTGACCGCAGTGGTGTGGATTACGGTAGCAAGGGGTATTGTACACAGGGCTACGGTATGGGTACTGTAGTATCGATTGGGTACGGTATATTGACTTTTTGAAAATAAAGTTAGTTCTCGATATTCTGGGTTACGGTAGGGGTATACAGCATCTGGGAGTATTGTACGATCGATTGGGTACGGTACCTAGTCTTGACCTACCATGACACAATTATCGACTATGACCGTGAAATACTTCATTGGCCAGAACCCCTTGATTCAGGATCTACAGTATGATACAGTGCATTGTTTGAAATTGCGCGTTAGGATATTGCTGTTCATGGACGTCCCGCGAATTTGAAATTTTTTTCCCCGAGGGGTACTTTAATACACCACTTTCGCTCCTTCCATTTCCACTAGCCTATGGGTGAGGCAACGTTGTCGGGGTTCATTGCATCAACCCTGTTGGCGATAAAAACCTTTAGAAAGTGTATCATCAAAGAAGGTATTTTTTTCTTTTGATTACGACAAAAATCGGACATGAAATATACCTGGTGGTCCAGTGAAGTGTATGTACCATGCACTACGAGGAAGGAGAAGACTCGCGTTGATCAAGCATCTCAGTCTAGAGAGATCGAGAGGTCATAATATGGGAGTAAATCGGCATAGATTATCCACATGTTCCGATACAATGGTAATAATGTCAAACTGGATTGGATTTCAAGCATATCATTTTTTGTTGTAATCGTATTTATTGAATACATTTATTGGTTCGCAGGTGAATTGTAAATTGCAGGTGGAATCGACGAAATACTGCACGAATAATTTATCTGGGCTGATAGAGTAAACATAATTCACCAGAAATCGAATGTTAGTTAGTATTCGGCGAAATTACAGTAAGCAATAAATAAATAAATTGGAATACCTCCGAGATTATGATAAGCAATGATACCTGAGGGAATGCAGCGAATATATGATACACTATAGAAGCTGGCGAAGAGGACGCCAGAGGTGGAAACGAATGCGGAAAAGTGGAATAGCCTGCAAGGAACAGTCCTCACCTGATGGTATGCAGAGAGTCGAGAGCGAGGCACTTCAACGAGATTACAGCTTATGCCTGTACATAGATGAGAAATTAGACTGTATTGAGTAACGTAGAGAATCATCATCACTGGCCGAATTCTATTATCTTTAACTTCAGCCCTAAAATTAATTTGGTTTATATCATGTAACTCATAGTGCCCATCGACAGTGTCTGGAGGGATGGGGAGGTACAGGTTATGTAAGGGAGCAAGGGAGAGTAGCTGAGAGCGGTCAAACGGGAAATATTAACTGTCCTGAATTGAAGGAGGCAGTGTGTATATCGCACGTAAATAAATCAAAAAGATTATTTCTGTACCGTTAGTCGAGAGAAAATCGTAAAATTTCATGCGTTACGAAACGTAAACCATTCGATAATCAAAAATTCCAAAAACTAAAAAATCTTCGTTAATCCTCACTTGCACCATTCAGAGATGAGATATCGAGAAAAAACACAATTCGATTTTAAAAATTTCATCGCGTGCGTTATTCGCGTCAAATTTAATCATTTTTAGAGTATTGCTTACTTCTCGACTAACTTCTCGCAAATTGTTGGGCATATCTCCTCCTCTCGGTACCTCAATCCATCTGGTGAATTCGAGGAGAAAATAGCAACAATAACTCCACTCTCTGATTTTCATTGTGTTTGCTTTTTTTATTCGCACAGAATCCCTCATTACACTAAATGATCCACCGCTGTTTGCTTCAGTATACTGTATGCACCTACGAATAAAAAAATAAAGGAAGCTACGAATAAAAAAAAAGTTTTTAGTGGGAATTATCCTGTAGAGTTACAAAAATAGACTCCCGACTACAATGAGCAACAATAGGGGGCAAATAGATAAACCAATCCTACGTCAATCGGATTTTTTAACTTGATTCGCAATACGATTGCGGAATCCCAAACATTCCGAAACATAACACACGTCTTCTGAGAGATCGCAGGTGAAGTTTGACAAACTGTTCAAAGCTTCCAGAAAATTTTGTAGAGCCGGGAATTGAAAAGTGCCTAAAATCCGGCTCTGGCGATCTTGAAATTTCAAAAATTCATAAGTTCCTTTAAAGTTGAGTAAAAACGTCGATCAAAAAACTGAATTATTCGGATTCTTAAGATGAACAACTTTTATGTTGAGCTCTTTTTGACTGCTTCAAAAGCAGCAACTGAAAATGGCGAAAATTCGTTTTTGACCCTCGAAATTTATGAACTTTTAGATGTCGTGAAAAAAATCGTTCCACGTTGTAACGAGATCTCTACGGAATCGAAATCGGCAACCTTTTCTACCCTAGATCGAATAGTTTTTGTTTCGATTAACGACCCCATTTTTCTGTAATTTTGCCTCAAACATGGAAATGACGGTCTTTTTTTCACAAAATCATATTTTCAGATTTTTACAGAAATTGAATTTCAACTTCCGCCTTGCAATATTTCTCTTAGAATAGCTAGGGCTCATCACTACTTCATTCTCCAGTAGTTTGAAGGGCATCCGAGAGAATTTTATTTTTTTCATTTTTTAAATTTATTTTCATGCGGGCAATTTTTTTCGAAAAAATTTTTTCTCGGATGCCCTTCAAACTACTGGAGAATGAAGTAGTGATGAGCCCTAGCTATTCTAAGTGAAATATTGCAAGGCGGAAGTTGAAATTCAATTTCTGTAAAAATCTGAAAATATGATTTTGTGAAAAAAGACCGTCATTTTCCATGTTTGAAGCAAAATTACAGAAAAATAGGGTCGTTAATCGAAACAAAGACTATTCTATCTAGGGTAGAAAAGGTTGCCGATTTCGATTCCGTAGAGATCTCGTTACAACGTGGAACGATTTTTTTCACGACATCTAAAAGTTCATAAATTTCGAGGGTCAAAAACGAATTTTCGCCATTTTCAGTTGCTGCTTTTGAAGCAGTCAAAAAGTACTCAACATAAAAGTTGTTCATCTTAAGAATCCGAATAATTCAGTTTTTTGATCGACGTTTTTACTCAACTTTAAAGAAACTTATAAATTTTTGAAATTTCAAGATCACCAGAGCCGGTTTTTAGGCACTTTTTAATTCCCGGCTCTACAAAATTTTCTGGAAGTTACTGGGCCTTAGAATTATCTACCCTGAAAATTTCATGGAGATTGGACCACTTTGAACAGTTTGTCAAAGGGGGGCCTCGATTTCATGCAATCTATCAGAAGACACGTGATAAACCATTCGTGAAGCACCAATCTCCAAAAGTAAAATATTTCCTCACCAATCCAGTGCGAATATCACAGCAAGGACGACACGAGAAACGCGACGAAAGGGAATTAAACCTGATATCAAGATATGCTTAATGTTCAGGGAATAAGGCATTTATTTACTTTTGTGTGAGAAACTATATGCATTCCTAATTCTCAGGTGCAAGTACATGGGCTCGAAAGACTGATGGCTTAAAATGCTTTGAAACAGGATATTTTTTTATTCCAGACTGCAGTGAGAAAAGCTAAATAATTATATAAAGCATGGAGTCATAAATTATTTAATTTCCGCCATTCCGAGAACGTCTCTGGCGGTACTACCCCGAATTGTCAATTTTATTTAGTAAATGCACATTTAGGAAAAATAAATGTAGAAAATAATTTATGGAATTCATTCATTGGAATAACACGAAATGGAAAATTTATTTCGGAAAAGCACATTTTGGAAAGTCACGTTTTGGAAATTTGTCCACTGCCGATAAAACTGTACTATATTATAATTTTTATTATCGATACTATTAATAAAACAATGAAAATAAATCAAATAATGCAAATTCAATGTTTTTAATTAATCTATTTCGCGGTTCTCTAGTTGCAGCGAAAAATTCCGGAATCAGTGCAAAAATTTCCAAAACGTGACTTTCCAAAAATGTATTTCCAATTTACTTCTTTCCATTTATTTTTTCCAAAAAGTTAATTTCTAATTTGTATTTTCCAATTTTTGCGTTTATGAAAAATTCATTTACAAAATGAAATTTCCAAAATAAATTTTACAAATCGGGGTAGTACCTCTCTGGCAAGGAATCCAGGCACAGCGAGGGGAAAATGGCGCGCACAAAGCGAAAATCAGTCTAGAACGCGTGGAATTAAATTTGAATGATTGAGATGCGTTTTCGAGAATAGTTACTGAGCTGATTGCCTAACATGTGAATTGGAAATGATTTGTATTTTTTTAAAACCATCTGACGATGAGGAATTGAACCAACAGCTTTTCTCGGCTGATAGGGAAAACCCATAACCAGAATCCTCAAGATGCCGAAATTCAAAGAACGTGGGATTGCGCTATTAAATATTGAATTACAAATCTATCCACGATTAAACAATCTTTCGAACAACATACAGAACTACTGAAAGTACTCAAGCAGACCGGATATATTGGCTACTTGGAAGGAATGATTCTTGAATGATTTTACACACAAAATGAGGATAGGGTGTTGAGTTTTTTTCCGTATACTTCGCCCTATCTACTCGTAATATCACGCCATTCACCTAAGATTCGAGCTGATTTGCCTTTTTCTCGGATTTGGTTGGTATCTGAGTTTTTTTGAGGAATGGGTAGGCCCTTCTCCATTAGAGAGATCCTGAGAATCTCACTTGCGTGCAATCACCATGAAGGTTCCGGTGCAGGGTCATGGATCTGGTACCAATCGTTAACCTTTATTTTCTCGGTTGTCCTGCATTTTAATCGAAAATGTTCACCTGAGATACCCCTACTCATTTTTTCGAGCTCTATCGATGTATGCAAACTAGAACTCATGAACATGATATTGAACTGCGCTACATTCAAGGCCGATTTTCTCTAAAACTTATCCAAAGGTTTTGCCCAAATTTTCTGAGCGTATTGTCCTCGAGAAGAGCTTTAAAATAAGGTGCTGGCGGTTTCTAAAATCATTCTGGAAAGAGCTCTTTTGCCACTTGGAAGTTCCGAGTCGATTTGAAGTCATTTTGTTCTATGAAGACCGCTCGCTTTCTACTGTGTCGTGAAGAATGACAAGACAATGGACATTTTATCAAATATGTTTCAGTAACCAGATAATTTAGCTGAGCGTGTGAGTATCTATCCATTCTGAAACATATTTTACAAAACGAGGAATATTATAAATTACTTTCTAATTTCGCGATAATTCCGTGCAAAAGTGCGGTCTCCATTCAATGAAATGACTTCAAATCGATTCGGAACTTCCAAGTGGCAAAAGAGCTCTTTCCAGAACGATTTCAGAAACCGACAACACCTTATTTTAAAGCTGTTCTCGAGGACAATACGATTCTCAAATGTTCGATTCTTCCCATGTTTATGCACTGATATTTCGGAAATTCCATTATAAATGACAAAATAAAACAACTTATTCTGTAGTAGTGCTAATGTTGATTGAGCGTAAGCAAATATTGACTCAAAATGCCATTTCATTTTAGAGATATTTTGACCCAAATTTGTGCAAAATCGAAATCCTCAAAAATTTTTGAATGTGATTTTCCATTATTTTAAGGCGAATCAGACAAGTTTAATTACTGTTTGGTACACTAATGACATATGAGTAAAAATATGTACACGAAACATCAGTTTGGCCGAATCTAAAGAAATCGATTTTTGTTTAATTATGGAATAAATATATAATTTATTTTGTGTATAATCGATGTGATACAAGCATATCTTCATTACGCTGAACTAATAATTAATACTGCTACTCAGATCTGATCAATTCGCCTTAAAATAATGGAAATTCACATTCAATAATTTTTGAGGATTTCGATTTTGCACAAATTTGTGTCAAAATAACTCTAAAATGAAATGACATTGTGAGGCAATATTTGTTAACGCTTAGTCAACTTTAGTAATACTACAGAAAACGTTGATTTATGTTGACATTTATATATGAAATTCAAAAATTTCAGTGCATAAACATGGGAAAAATCGATCATTTGAGAATCGTATTTTTGAAAAATAGGTGTACGCCATATTTTCAGTATATGATACAATTAAATCAACTCGATTTCATACAATTTCAGGTGAAAATATTTGCGCGATCCACTCGCTGGTGCACATTTGGACGAAAAATATTCGGATATTCATGCAAGTACAGAAGCTCTTATGCGTATATATTTATTCACATGGAAACATACTTCATATTAGAACGCATGTAAACCTCTAAAGATTTGAAATTCCACACATAGAGGTGCCCAAATTTGAGCAGAATCGGGAATCCAAAAATCGACTTTTTTCGAACGAGTTAAACTTCGAATTTTCAATAAGTTTTTGCGTTCTTAGTTCGTAATAGTGCTTTTTTCATCAATTGCGCCGCTACATAGTTGAAATGGAGAAGATTGCATCGGAAAAGCTGAAAGTTCACAAATTTTCGACTTGAGAATCGGATTTTTGAATGGCGCATTTTGTTCCGTTTTCATCCGGGTTCATTTTAATCATATAAAGCCCGTGAGGTTTTTTCATATGCTGGAGAAAAGGGTCAAAATGCGAAATTTAGGTATATAAACTCATCATTACGATCGACTGGGATTCAATCAGAATGGCTCATTTTTGGTTTTTGGACATACCTAGATCAGCGAAAAAGAGATTACGAGTCTATCTCTTCCCGTTCAGAAAATATTAAATTTCGATTTTTCGAGTTTGAGATTATATATGAGAGCGTTTGCCGAAGAACCGAACATATGCTGGCACAGCAAAAAAAGTCGATTTTCCAATTCTGAGTGATTTGGGGTTCTCAAGGGTGCTGATGAAGATAGGCGTAGTCATTTTACACATGGGTCTTCCGTTGGCTCCAGATGACGTTGCGTTGAATTCACATTTTCATGAATTCCACGGTTCTATGAAGCGCCAAAATTAGCCGAACAAGTTTTCCGGGGTAAAATTGTATGACGAACACGCCTGTATACTTCATTTTTACTAATTTTGTAATTTAAAAATTAAAAGTGCAACTTTTCTCTAAGTGAATCCCGAGTTTAGCAAATAAACCGATAGGAGCGCCGCATAGAGAGGATTCCAAGTCTACAATTTTGTCCAATTTCGTCATCCAAATTTTAAGACCTAAAAATAATGTTCAGTTTTTGCTTGAATTGTCTCATTCTCTCCCCTTGACCACGACTCTCTCTCACCACACCGCAATTCTCCCTCTGGCAGTCCTCCCCCCCTGCCTCTCTCGTGGTGTGGTGAGAGAGTGTCGGGGTCAAGGGGAGAGAATGAGTCAATTCAAGCAAAAACTGAGCACTATTTTTAGGTTTTCTAAAAATTTGGATGTCGAAATTGGAAAAAATTGTAGATTTGGAATCCTCTCAAAGCGGCGCTCCTATCGGTATATTTGCTAAGCTCGGGATTCACTTAGAGAAAAGTTGCATTTTTAATTTTTTAATTACAAAATTAATAAAAATGAAGTATACAGGCATGTTCGTCATACAATTTTACCCCGTTAAACTTGTTCGGCTAATTTTGGCGCTTCATAGAACCGTGGAATTCATGAAAATGTGAATTCGACGCAACGTCATCTGGAGCCAACGGAAGACCCATGTGCAAAATGACTATGCCTATCTTCATCAGCACCCTTGAGAACCCCAAATCACTCAGAATTGGAAAATTGACTTTTTTTGCTGTGCCAAAATATTCCGGATCTGCTCGACTTTTGGGCAAACGCTCTCATATTTTCGTGCGCAGAAGCGAAATTGAGAAATCACGGGTAATATGTGCAAAGTGGGGTCAAGGGGTGTCCATTCACAAAGTAGGGGCGTGAGGTTCTCATTCTGATTGGTCGTGGCCGCGGGGTGGTCGAGAATTACCGATCCGGTCTCTTAAAGCTCTTCTCGAGGACAATACGCTCAGAAAATGTGGGCAAAACCTTAGGATAAGTTTTCGAGAAAATCGACATTGAATGCAGCACTGTTCAAAATCATGTTCATGAGATCTTGTTTGTATACATCGGTTGAGCTCGAAAAAATGGTGGGGGTCACTCAGATGACAATTCTCACCAAAATTGCACGGTAAACAAGAAAATTAAAGTTAAAGGTGGGTACCAGAATCAACGACCCGGTACCATGATCTTCAGATTGATGGTATGGCAAAAAGAAGTCGGGTGTTTGTTTATGGACACCAGAAGAGTATTAAACCGAAGAAAGCTCGACTTGGGTAATTTCTTCAAATCCGGGTTTGAGATCAATTCTTAGGTGAATGGCGTGATGTGCAATTGAGCCAGGCGTGAATGCGAACAAAATCAGTACAATGTAAAAACCCATTTTTTCAGAAATATTCGTGGCATACATACCGGACATTTCGCCATGATATAACACACAAACTTTCTGATCTCCTTCCGTCCACTTATCACCCGTATCACGAGTCAGTGGAGGAGTGCGGGAACATTTTGAAATTTTTACTCTCGGATTAGCCTCTTATTATGTTGTAGTAATACCCTGGAGTGATGATTTCGAAAAATATAGGTGATAGGTCCCCGAGCCGGCTTTTAGGAATTTTCCGGTTTTGCACCTGGTTCCACTGTATTTAAGCTCCCAGATATGCTACAGAGCTCGCACCGGGCTTAAAATGAGCGGAAAATTATTCTGAACAACTTTTATGTTGACAACGTTTTGAAATACTAGCAAGTTAAAAAGATATGACTAAAAATGTAGAATTCCAAACTTTCAAAAAATGTTTTCTCCATCACGCAGGAAACTTACAGTGGATTTTCTTTTCAGAATATGAAAGAAGAAGTCTTCATACATCTATGAAAAATATAAAATGAAAAATCGAGAGGGGTATATGTTTCGATATTTCGCGTCAAAGGTGCCAAATTGTCGTAGCATGATAACAAATTCCGTCTAGTGAACCCTAACTTCACAAACATTGAGGACTTGCTGCGATTTATTAGTTATCTCAATGTTATACTTAATTTGGTGCTGAAAAATTCAAAGTTTGGTGTAGTTAAAAAAATCAATTTTTTCGACCTCGATTTATCGCATCTTTACAGATGTCAAAGTCAAGATTCTTAATGATAAACTAGCGATAACTGTGCATAAGGTGTAGTAGACCCCGATGTGAGTGAAAATATTTGAGAAACAGCCCACTCCAACTTCACACTTTTTATATTTATTCACACGAACATGACCTCCCGAGAGTATCGGAAATACTGGAAGTTGATTTTTTGACCATGTTTACTAGGTTATGAAACAGTTTGCAATAGCAAAACAAGGTATATGATATAATGAGTTGAAAAACGTTAGACATACCGCAAAAGGCACCGATTCTAAAAAAATTGCAAAATGGACAATTCAGAAAATTTCGAATTTTCCGTAATTGCGAAATATGCCAGCAGTTCACCATTAATTGAACATTTTCCGTCATTTGAGATATTTTCTCATTGAAAATTGATCGGCAACAATACAACCCTTGTCAAAAAATTAACTTCCAGTATTTCCGAAACTCTCGGGAGGTCATGTTCGTGTGAATAAATATAAAAAGTGTGAAGTTAGAGTGGGCTGTTTCTCAAATATTTTCACTCACATCGGGGTCTACTACACCTTATGCACAGTTATTGCTAGTTTATCATTAAGAATCTTGACTTTGATATCTGTAAAAATGCGATAAATCGAGGTCGAAAAAATCGATTTTTTACACTTCACCAAACTTTGAATTTTTCAGCACCAAATTAAGTATAACATTGAGATAACTAATAAATAGCAGCAAGTCCTCAATGTTTGTGAAGTTAGGGTTCACTAGACGGAATTTGTTATCATGCTACGTACGACAATTTGGCACCTTTGACGCGAAATATCGAAACATATACCCCTCTCGATTTTTCATTTTATATTTTTCATAGATGTAAGAAGACTTCTTCTTTCATATTCTGAAAAGAAAATCCACTGTAAGTTTCCTGCGTGATGGAGAAAACATTTTTTGAAAGTTTGGAATTCTACATTTTTAGTCATATCTTTTTAACTTGCTAGTATTTCAAAAAGTTGTCAACATAAAAGTTGTTCAGAATAATTTTCCGCTCATTTTGAGCCCGGTGATAGCTCTGTAGTAAATCTGGGAGCTTAAATACAGTGGAGCCAGGTGCAAAACCGGAAAATTCCTAAAAGCCGGCTCTGGGAACTATCACCTATATTTTTTCGAAATCATCACTCCAGGGTATTACTACAACATAATAAGGGGCTAATCCGAGAGTAAAAATTTCAAAATGTTCCCGAGGGGTATGAATTACGGGGGGCGGACATTTGCAAAAGGGACATTTGCACAACTCCCCTGCGTTTCCTTTGCAGAAGGACTAGCCACTTGCGAGTTGTGTCATTGTTACCAGTATGCGGTGCCCTACATTTGCATACGTAAATCTTGTTACCATGCGATCATGAGTTTCAACGTATAGGGGTTCATGGAAATCCACATACCATGAACCCCTATACGCTGATTTGGAGTAAAACGCAAGATCGCCTGGTAACACGACTTACATATGCAAATGTAGGGGACCGCATACTGGCAACAATGACATTACTCGCAAGTGGCTAGTCCTTCTGCAAAGGAAACGCAGGGGAGTTGTGAAAATGTCCCTTTTGCAAATGTCCGCCCCCCCTGAATTACATCCACTGACTCGTGATACTCGTGTTATACACTAGCACTATTGTGTTGTTCAAAGTATACACCGAGTTAAAGGAGTGCTCCGGGGAATGAATGCAATGGAGTCCCACAACGAAAATTCTGCGCTCGCAATGGGAAACTGTAGATATTTTAACCCTAGAATGAGCCGATCCGTATGTAGAATGAGTGAAACCTAAACGAACCTGCGACTAACCTGCGCTTTCAATGAACTTTGCGCGTATGTAAATAGGTCCAGAGACGTCTGTGGAACTTCGTACAAAGTGATTTCTGGTCGGTTGAGTGACCTCTACGATATCCACGTTGTCACTATGGGTGACCGAACATTCCCTGGAGCACCCCTTTAAGTCGAATTCCCGGATTGATATTTGTCAGTCACAATAACTATGGAGGAGGCCTTGGATTGCTAAAATTGGCTACCGATAGGACCGCGTGACTTATTTATATTTATTTATCGTACACCACAAGTGTTCGAGAATATACTTCACGACTCCAGGTGCCTACACGACTCGTGCTTCATAGTGGAACCAACAGCAAGCATGAATTAACAACACCAGTGTGTCTTCGCTTTCGGAGGTAAAACTGAAAAATATACCTGATGAGCCAGTTGAAGGATGTGCACAAGGGGGAATGAGAAAGAGGAAGAGAAGAGAAGGATGTAAGTCGAATGAAAATCGCAGCCTGGATAGAGAGAAATTCAAGAATTGTATCATAGAATGACATTCTACTAATTCTTATTCTATTAGGTTGGTGAGAAAGTAATGTTTGATTTGGACCATAATGTTTGAGCCCGCATAAAATCCTTTTCATCAAAGATCTCAACCTAGCTGAATAGCATATAGTAGGGGTTTACTTGGCCAATATGTACATATGTTCTAATCGCGTAATGCTTTCTGGGTATCCCGAAAAATAAAGTTTTGCCAAATATGATATTTTCACACTTTTCTAAAAAAATATTTTTGGCTCTCGTATTTTGAGGGCAAAAATAACCGTTCATTATTACTTAGTGGACTGTGAAGCCCATTGGCAGTTCTTTCGAAAAACAGGTCTAAGGTCGTTCCTGCCTCAACATAGCACGAGGTAGATACCATTGAATTCAACTCTTACCGATGAAAGACGTCTCAAGCAATAACGCTTCCTGCTTCGAGATTCATTCAGACTGGTTTCTAAATAAGTGCGCTTCCATGGTATACTATGGTTCTACATACCACATAAAAACATTTGGACTCACGCATTTTCTACTTTTAGGAAACATAGATTTTCAGGATTGTTGAATACATGCCAACATGACCCAAATTTCTACTTTTGGTGTTCGGTGAATGAATACATTTTCTCAAAATGGAGCTAGACCCATTTTCTCAAAATAGAGCTAGACCTTTAGCCGTGCCGATTACTGAGAGATAAAGAGTTGCTCTAACGATTAACCACAAAAGTTAGGACTTTTGATCAATGCTGGAAACATGAAGCTTTCAAATATTAGAATTTCGATCTTCAAATTTCGATCTCAGGTTGATGAATGCTGCGTGTTTTGGTAGAAGTATTGTATGTTCACATAAATAAAATTTTAAGTTAACAGTTGGAAGTATTTTTCGTTTTACTACATTTGAAATCAATACATATATTGTGAAGGACACGCTGTGAAAAAAAGTTTTTCTGTTGATGCTCAGGTAGGGTCAAGTTCACAAATGAGTATATTTTCTAGCAATCTTTTGCAACGGACTAGATTCAGATGTTGTATTGTAATATCCCTATGCAGTACTTTTCGCATGTAACATAATATTTGCATTATCAAAGCTACCCATGGATTGCTGGGCCAAAACATAATCTGTTCAACTCTTCGTTGATGTACCTTTGACTTCATCATGCACCCACAATACCAATTGGACAGGCTTGAACCAACGCACGATGGAAAGAGTATCCAAGCATTCAACGAACATATATACCTATATGATAGTCAGGCGGCAAGAAAAGTCAGGGTATCTCAGAATCAAAAATTTGAAAATCTAACATACTTTCTCACCAACCTGATAGAATAATATTAATTTTCAAATGCCCTTGAGAGTACAACGAATTGCATGTTCACTTTCCTCGCGTCATCAGAGAATAAAATGCAAATAGAAGTAAACTAATGGTGATATAAAATTTACGTAAGATGTGGATTCCGTTCTGAAGAATGCGTTGCATGGCTGAAACAAATTATATTTACGTTTGGCCCAAGGTAAGAGTAGGAAAATTGCTGTCCTTTCCGACATACTTTCAGACTATGCAATAGTGAGTGTTATTGCCTGCGATGCCAATGAGGAGAATATTGAAAAACCCCGCGCCTTACTGAAATTGAATTATCTTAGCAACGACGATCCGTCAGGAGCTTCTGTAAGAACGTAGGAAATGAGACCCTTTTGCCACCAGAAAAAAATTAGTCATGGATTTCGATGACACTTAGTTTATGGATACTATAAGGGGTCCCAAGAATGCACATAAAATTGTTTTGGTCAATTTCGATCTTATCGATTTTTTAATTTATCCTTTCGGGATACTGTAAGTCGGTCAATTTTTATCGTACAGCATACTTTAAAGGTTTAAAGAGTGTCCAAAATACTCAACGAAAACACATAACCATATGATTATTAGGAGGCAACAAAAGGCGGTGTTATCATATTGAGCATGCGATTGGTTGACCCTAAAACTCAACAATCATCAAGTGTGTTAACAATTGCTTACAACCTCGTTCTGTACCAACGATGAAACGCAAAATTCGAAAAAATTCCAAGGTTGATACTTCAAATTTAGAAGTTTTTGCACTAAGTTTTCGCATATGATAACAAGTAGCTATAGAGGTGAACTGGAGAAAGCACGCCAGATATTGCGTTGATTAGGTACTATTTGTAAAAAAAACAAACAAAAAAATTTCGATCTGCAAAATTTCAATTTCAATCTAAAAATTTCAATCACCTGATATGCAATTATTGTAGAAAACCCTCCTGTAATCAACTTTGCTCGTTCGTGAAACTCCAATCTGCATTACCCGAATATATATGAGTAACCATCGCCTATCCATTGGGGATCCATGCGAGCAGTATAGGGATCCATGCGAGCAGTATAGCGACCGTAGCTGGTACCTAGAGATGAGTGATAAATAACTGTCTATCTGTTGCCGTAATCCCAACCGTTGGTGAATAATTGTTTGACAACTGACGCTACAATTGCAGTAATTCCACCTGAATTAGCGTCATATTCGACGAGATCACGCTACGCTGCTGCTACGGCGTCTCGAGCTCGCCCATGTTCGTCTGCGAATCGATAATTGACATACAGTACTACATGTGCATTGATTAAATAGCAGATGTATTTTTTCATACACCGTGAAATGGGCGAAATCAATTGACGATTCTACACATATCATTAGCGAGCGAAAAATGCTCAGTAACTACTAATTCGATATCAATTTTTAAAAAACTGGAACGCGCTGGCGAGAGCAGTCGACCCCATCCCTTTCATCTGAACAATTAAATCTTAAAATGACTAATCTCAAGAATTTTCGAAACCCCACCTCTCTATTGACAATCCAAGCGAGAAGCAAAACAAAGGCACACGGGAGAAAGTAGAATTCGAATAATTTCCTGACTCTCTCAAATTCGCGTACCTTCTCGTTAATACGGTTGTGATGATTATTTCACAACGCAAGAGAATTGCAAATTGTGCGTATTTGTTTTGTGTCTCAAAACTCGAATAAGAATTGCACGATCAAATTCCCGTTGCTGAAATGGGAACTTCGCAACCAGAATTCACAAGGTGTCGAAAGTCAGAGAACGAAGTATTGTGCATTTTAATTTGCATACTCACTGTTACCACTGTTTTCCAAACTTCCGAAAATTTAAATCAAAATAATCAAACAATCACAATACCTTCGAGCTTGTATTATAATCGGCTCGATTGCGTCCATAACATGGAAGGTGTGGAAGGAGAGGCTGCTCACGAGCAGATCCCTTGATACTGTCACGTACAAGAATAGTTAATATTTATTGTTGTACGATATGTCGCCTCCACAAATTGGATCCATTACATCTCAAGAAATATCACCAAATGGTGAGACCTCTATTCACCATGCGGTCAGCAAAGAAGCAAAGAAGTGGAATATCTGAAAGGAATATCTCCTACAAGAAATATCTTATTATTTAACCAATTATTTTCACTCGATTGCAGGAGCAAACCATGAGCGGTAACGGAGGAAATTGGCAACTTAATGTTACGAGGTTAAGAGAGCCAATATTTTTATTTAATTTTTTTTGTAAAGAATATCGTCCAACTGCATCTGCAATAGTATCCATCCATTCTACGAGGTGAAAACGCTGAACACAGCGTGTCAAACCGACGATTTCATTTGTTTGGCGCGGCGCTCGGTCGACCTTGAAACATAACTTTTTGTCGAAATATGCAATGCAAAGTTGAACCAAAATCGGTGAAAGATACGACATAACTCCATTGGAAAAATTATTAGGATATGAACCAAGAAACCTCCCCATCATACTCGATAATTTTCGTTACATTTAAATGCAGTTTCATGCATTTTGTTAGATTTTCGAACATAAATCGAAAGTTTTGAGAATCCCCGGCAAACCCCTACACCTTTAGTGCCTTTTCATATCCTCATGACGAGCTTTACAATTCGTATTACTTAGAATTTTTCAAAAATGTTGAAACTTTTCGAGAAATTTTGAAAATAAGGCTTAATTTGCGTATTTCTCAAAAAGTATCAACATTTTTGAAAAATTCTAAGTAATACGTTATAGGGAGGCGTTTTGGTTAATATAGTGAGAGCTCTATTGTTTTAGATTTGCATATTTAATTTTTGCAGGTAAGTCATGACATGACTTTTCATCGCTAATTTCGTCAAAAATGTTATGTTTCATGGTCGGCCGAGCGCCGCGCAAAACAAACTTTGACACGCTGTGCTGAACATTTTTGAGAAATATTTATTTTTCAGATAACACTCGTCAGTTTCATTGCGGATTCTCCACTTGGTTAGTTTATTTGGACCTCCAGCTACCACAAATCATCTTCTGAAAATATAATACCATAGTCATGCAAACACCAAAATGTTTCTTGCTTTTTTTATTTCTCAACTTTCCATGCTTTCTCGTACAGCCAAGATGAGCAAAGCGAAACAGATATATATGTATACTTTGAGACCGTAAGCTCCGCCCACTTGGAGGGAGCTAAGTTTTGCCCAAACCTGCGCCGAGAAATGATACCACGAATAATCAACCATTTCAGGCGATCAAGATCGCATTCGAAAGGTCTTGTGGTCCTTTATAACATATGTTGGGCGCAGAAGGGTCGAATGAGTCTTAATAGGTGAAAATCGATAAAATATAGGGAGAGGTATTGAAATGGAAAGTTATTTAGGGAAAGGAAGAGTTCTGGCATTCGTATACTGATGTGCCTTGGATATGATGTGAATAAAGTATTTAGACGATTTTTGAAGAAATGAAAACCGAAATAGGACGCTTCTCCTGCTTGTCATTTTCGTTCAACGATTAGGGACACGCGCATTGACTGAGTTCCAGGGGGCGGAGTCAGGGACCACTCTTTTTTCATCTCTCTCACCCGACGCGTGCAGAGAGCAGCGCTCTCTGAGAGAGTGCGGCTGCCTCGCCTTAAAGGAGGAGTAAATGCAAACGCGCGCCCGGTTGGAATATGTTTCACCTAGGGACGCACTCTCTTCAAGTTGCGTGCTAACTCGCCCCCTTCCCTGAGCTCTCCCTGATCTGGCTCCCAGCCAACTAGCTAAAACTCTGTTCGAAATGGAGAAATCAATGTGAACATTTCGGAGCTTCTTATCGTTGTGGAGCTCTAGGCAGTGCATATGATAGCTTCAAAAATTGAATTTTGAGTTTACTCCTCCTTTAACGTCTTGCCTCACATGGGTGAGGCGCAACCAGAAAAGGGCGAAGCTATGCCCAAATTGTTGGCGTTTTGAATAGGAAAGGGTTGGAATACGCTCCGCTCCTCCTTTCCTGGTCTCACGTGTATGCCTTTCTCTATTGACTTCTTTTTTGCGTTCTTAATGAGCTCTAGTACTATTCTGAGATAAGATATCGATCAACGGCCAGAAGCATGATCTTATTTGGACTCCATCGGATAGTTTGAGCATAGTTAGGGTGACATAGCTTTATTTCGGCTATACCACTTGTGGTATCTATGCATGTATACTATTCCGGTTGCCCCCCCCCGTCTTCAGCAGGGGCCCCGTCCTAGCGGAGGTCAAACATTATTTCATAGATCTGACCCCTGGAGTAATAATGCAATCAGTTATTCGATTTGCAAAAGAACTGTTAATTATAAGTTGTGCTTTTCGAAATCGAAACAAGTCTTCACCGCGCAAAAGAACTTGCTGGACAATTGGGGAAACTCATAGCAACAATTCACATGATTTAAAAAAAACGACGCAGATTTTAGCGCAATGTAATCATTTTCTATCTCAGTCCAGTCATGTTTTAGCAAATTTACGAACAGCACACATCATGATCGTCGACTTATTGTATTCTGGACTTCCAGGTGCGCAAATCAAGGCTATATTCATCGAAATTTGTTATGTTTCATAGAAAAATTGTAATCAAATATCCAGATGTTATTGGGCAATTTCAAATTTGGATATGTTTCACCTCGGAACGACCATGGGAGAAATGCGACGTTATTGAATTCAAATAAATCTGGATACGCTTCACAACAATTTCATGAGATTGGGCATGAAGTAGAGGTGAATTACGAGATTTCCCATAATCCGATTCAAGGGTTGGTAATTGATCACAGTGAGTGAGCGAAATCGAGCAGAAAATCGATCTGCCACGCAAATGAGCTATTTTCCCCTCTTGACGTGACGGGGTGTGACCTTTGTTCGCGAAGATAATACAAAATATATCGAAAGAGCGGAAGTCCAGAATACAATAAGTCGAACATCATGCTGTGTGCTGTTCGTAAATTTGGTTAATCTGAAAACGAAGACACACGGGAAAAGTCGACTTCAAATAATCGTCTGACTCGCACACTCTATCGTAACCGAGCGTAACGCCATATCATCAAAAAAGAAATATCTGGCATCAAATGATGCCCTTGATACAGCGGTTCACCCGGCAATAAATATTTTCCAATAAGGATCTGTTTCCTACTTTGAATGATACAATCGGTCAATAAATTCATTTCCTCAAACAGAATTGTGAGATTCACAGGACTCTTGCAATGGTCCGCAACGACGACTAATCGCGAATTTTCCAAACAAAATGTCTCGCGGAGCCATAATTACGACAAACTGACTCAGCAATTACCAGTTCTGCACGTAGGCCCTTACGACGCTCGCGAAGACCATCCCGACACTAGCGATTGTGAGGGGAAAACCACATAATGGCATTGTTGCAATCACACAAATGTAAAAATTTGGAAAATTAATTTCGTATGCTCTCTTGTCTGTCAACTTTTATTGGGTTTATACTAGAGAAAAGTATATATTGAAGATATTGAAGAAACCGCTGCTCTTTAAGCTATTGGAGTATTTTCGCAACTCGAGTGATGCGGGAAAATATAAATTTGTTGAAATTTTTTTTTGAATGCATGATAAGTTCGTTGAAAATAACTGGATGTCCATTTCGCTCACCAGTGTGGAGAGTCTGGTTGCAAAGGAAATCTATAGAGTGTCCCTACAGACCATGACAGAAGGGAGGGGGATGAACTCCTGGGAACTTTACCTCCCCAAGGAACTTTATATCAGGTTGGCGGGAAAGCCTTTGTCCATGGTTTCATTTTAACACTGATCGTCACAAGTGTGCTTTGGCGTTCCCTCGTTCCTAGTGAATAACAGTCAGTGATGGGCCTTTATAGTAAACAACTCCACATTCCCTTTCCTTAAGTCAAGCTCTAGTAGAGCAACGATGTATGTTCCTGGTGACACCCACTTCCGACATGTTATGCTGTACCTCTCTCTATCCTACGCCACAATGAAGGATTCGGATACCCTACTGAAGAATGTTTATCATACACATGTCCCCTCTACAACACCTTCAGGAATTGGATCCATCGCTTCGAAGAAGACGACTTTTCCCTCAATGAATGGGATCGATCGGGGAGACCGCGTTGGTTGCATTTTCAGACTTTGAAGAATGCTATTGAAACGGACCCATATCAAAATGCCTGTGAAATGACTATTACAATTAGAGTCCACTATAGCACTGCCAAAGAAGTCTTGAGATCTCTCGGACAGAAGCAATTTATCGGTTGATTTATACCCCCGATCTGATCCAAGCCAGCCATGACTTCGAGTCGATGATTCCATTACTCTCCTCATTCTCCGAGATGGGGATTGATGGCTGGACCGGCTAATAACGGGGAATGAGTAGTGGGCCTTCTAGGATAACAACCGCATGCGAGCTCAGTGGGTTGGAGAAGGATGGACTCCTCAGGGTGTCTCCAAACTTGACCTGCACCCTAAGAAAAACAAGCTGTCAATGTGGTGGGGAGTGAATATCGTGACCTACTCGGAGCTACTCCCTGATGGCATGGCAATCACCGGGGCCAAGTACGTCACACACCTACATAATTTAAAGCTGGAAGTCGATCATTCAGGGCTGAAGTACAAGAAAGTGTATACTCAACAAAATGACCCCCGTCACCAGGTCTCCAATCAAGTCAAGCAGGAACTGGCTGGATATGGATGGATGGTTCTACCACACCCCCCCCCCCCCCCGTATTCTCCTGACTTGGCCCCGTCTGATTACTGGCTTTTCGAATCATGGGCCTTGTTCTTATAGATAGAGCGTTCAATTCCCGTGGAAGTCTCGAGTCTTTTCACAAGCAATTCTTTGATTCGCGCCCAGGTGGGTTCTAAAGGGAGGGGATCCATAGATTGCAGGTACGTTGGGCACATATTGTCAATAATGAGGACAAGTATATTTGAACTCATGGTTTTCCTTTCCCTAAGAAATAAAGTTTTGAAAAATGGACAAAGACTTTCCCGCCAACCTAATATTTACGAGACCATCCACGAGAAAACGAGGCAATGGGCCAAGGGGCACGGATGGTCAAAAAATGAATAATTCCCATACTTTTTTTCCTGAGGTGTCCATCCAAAGTTAGGGTGTCAGGCACCAATAGCTAAGGTTCTAAGTCGATTTTGAAAAAGCTACAGTAACCCCTCAAATTTGATATGTCAAATGTAAGAGATTTACATATTTTCGGATGCATTTTCACTCTTCGCTAACGAATTTCAAGGTTAAAAGGGCATATTTTTCAATAATAAAAAGATAGAGCCAAAAAATCAATTTTTTCGGCCGAAATAAATTGCAGCCAAATTGCAGCCCGAACTTGAGGCTTTGACGAAATTTCGCGAAAAAGTCTTGAAATTTTTGAATGTAGATCCCGTTTCCAGCTTTCAATCATCTTCACATTTTGCATATGAGTCATTCTGAAGCAAATAAACATATTTCAATATAAAAATTGGCACAATACACAAATATTGAAATGTCGATTTATTCAGTCGAAATTTCGTCATAGCTTCATGTTCGGACCGATATTTGGCAAGGATGGGCCTTTTTGAAAATTCTGGAAAAAACTCAGATAAACTCAAAAAGAGATGTACATTATGAAAATGTCAAACATCTTTCTCCACATCACCATCTTAATTTTGTTTCGTAACGATATATCCCGATTTTGTGCGAAAAAAATAAATTTTTTTGTGCAAAACTTTTTAAATTCGCCTTTTTTTGCAGTTTTAACCTTGAAATTCGTTTTCTACGAGTGAAAATACACCAGGAAATGTATAAATGTCGGACTTTTGAGAGATTTTTTTCGACTCTAAAAATCTGGCTGAAATATACGAAAAATCGAAATTTTTTTCTCCTTTTCTCCATTTTTGTTTTAAAATATGTTTATTGGCTTCAGAATGACGCATGTGCAAACTGTGAAGGTGATTGAAAGCTGTAAAAGGAATCTACATTCAAAAATTTCAAGACTTTCACGAAATTTCGCCAAAGCCTCAAGTTCGGGCTGCAATTTGGTCAAAATGGGCCATTTTTAAAATTCTGAAAAAAATCATGTATACTCAAAAAGACATGTAGAATCAGAAAATGTGAAATACAGCTCCTTCCATCATCAACCTAATTTTCTATGTAACGATTTATCCCAATTTCGGCCGAAAAAATTGATTTTTTGGCTCTATCTTTCTATTATTGAAAAATATGCCCTTTTAACCTTGAAATTCGTTATCGACGAGTGAAAATACATCAGAAAATATGTAAATCTCTTACATTTGAGATATCAAATTTTTCCACCCCAAAAATGAGGGGTTACTGTAGCTTTTTCAAAATCGACTTAGAACATTAGCTATTGGTGCCTGACACCCTAACTTTGGATGGAAACCTCAGGAAAAAAGTATGGGAATTATTCATTTTTTGACCAGCCGTGACCCGTCCCCGTTTTCTCGTGGAAGGTCTCTTACACTATTATTGAACAACACAATATTGAAGTGGAGAATCATCTTCATGGTGCCCGAGTGAAGCTGGCAAATCGTCGCACAGTACATCCATTCGGAAGCTCACCTTGACGATTAATGTGGAAGACATTTATTTAACTATTACTTAGTAAATTAGTAACCTCGCCAGGAGTGATCAACATTGACCATTATGATCATTCGTAAACTTGGATTATGAGGTAGATCGAGATAAAAATAAGTCACAAATTAACCACAAATTTCTCCGACTTGCATTGAATGCAGCCTTTTTCCGAGCTAATGGGTTACTCTCGCAGCTAGAATTCACTAGGTACAGAGAGCATCGGTTGGTCAAACATTTATCCTTGTTGCTACTGTCTGTACTGTGAGAACTTCGTAGCACCGGTATTGGCGTGAATGCTAGGGAAATCGCGGAGAAAAGGCGGATAATTTGATCAATAATGTACATTTGAGCGAAAAGCGTTAAAGTATTCGCTCGTTTGTCTGCATTTTTTGCAAATGATTCAATACTTTTCAAAAAAACAATTTTACCGATGTCGGCGGAGAGGTATTGTGTACTCTCGACTCTAACGGTCTAACTACTCTTTGTGATGCATTGGATCACTTCAATAGTAACAATCATGGAAAATATTAATGAAGTCACATCGAGTACTCATAGTTAGCATGATTGTTTTGTTTCGCAAAGCATCAAACACCAACACTCACTAGTTTTCCACCGTTATCGGAATATTCATCGACAAATCCGGGTTCTAAACAATCCGGGAAACTCAAAAATTCCGGGTTTATTGTTCGTATTTAAAAAAAATTAGTTCTCCTTCTACAGTATCCTCCTTCTCGCCTGCTGGTGTCCAGTGGAGAGCCGTGGTGCCTGTACTGCTACCAGATTTCCGCTCACGCCTGAAAGAACGAGATCATTCTTAGCGAGAATTAGGCTTCAGGAAAGAATTTGTACATAACATTTGCAATTAGTCACAACGGCGCACTGTGAGAGTTATCTGATTCACTTCATTCCGTTAATTCTTTCAGGGGTTTGGTCGGTGTGAGACAGCTCACATTGGCCTTCTTTGCGTGTCCATCACTATCGTGAATACAACGAACAACAATGTCATCATCACTAGGTGGAAGCATCATAATTAGCGGTTATTTTGAAGGACCAAAACGGCACCGTCCCGCCACCAGCGAATATTAAAAACTGCTGAGACCACCTTGAGGTTGAGATATTTTACTTCTAAACTAAAACTCCCTTTTTTCACAGAATGACATTTCTCATCACTCGTAATTTTCCCCATCTGCGAATCCTGCTATCAAACGCTTACGTGGAATAGTTTGATTGGAAAATATTTCTCACATGTTGCAGAATGCACTGCTCTCACTGAAGTTCCGCTATAGGCTTATTGGGGGTGGACCAAAGCATAAAAGCACAACTCAAGGGCATTCGATGTTGACCTCTTCGCGATACCCCATTTCACCAAGAGTCCGAAGACAATTAGCCTAACAGTGTCACAAAAATTTTCAGATGCAGTATCAGGAGCACACTCTTCTCCCTCATTCTACCCACCAAAATTTAAGATAAAAATGTTTATACAATAAGAAAAGTACTCTGAATTTACCTAACTTCTTCTGCAGATCTCATCCTCGTTGCACCTTATTTCGTCTGGTCTTTGACTTTCCCACTGCTACCATCCATAAGCAAAAGATGCGTATTCACTCATTAAAATAGCGATTCGCGTTGAGTTAACAAGCATAGAGAAATTTCGTTAATGGACGCACTTTTTGATAGCCAGTATCAATCTCTCTTGCGTTCAAAAAATTAATAAAAAAAGAAAAAAAATGACGAGCCAGTTGAAGGACATGCGAATGGCAGGATAAGATGACTACAACGACACGCGTCGAACGAGAATCCAAATTTGGAAGGAAATAGGGATCATACAGATGGTATAATATTTTTCCACAAGCCATAAAGAGAACATCGGTCTTTGAGTTTTCTGAAAGTTTACAAGCACACGGTGCATCTAGAATTCAACTGGAGACGCGTAATTTATGAAGAGGGATGTAAATGCGCAGTGACTCTTGTTGCATACTTCGATACACGCCACCAAATGAATGGTTGGACTAAGGGGGCTAATAGTGGACACTTGAAACAAGAATTCACATATTAAACACTAAGATTAATTGGAAATCTCCTGTAAATATGCAGGAAAATAAGAAACAATGTTTTATTTTTATTAGAGAATTAGAATTAAAATTAGAGAAGAGCTCTCAGTGATATTGACATGAGCCGCAGCGTTTTGAATTAGTAAACATGGTGAAACCACAAGGCAGCTATGAATAATTTATTAGGTTGGTAAGAAAGTTCTGTCGCGTTTCTCGTATTTTACATTTGGGTTTATCCTGCCCTTCAAAGTTGATCAATCTTCATACGATCTTCAGTAGTATAATAGTACTTGGTTACTCTTTCGAGAAAACGTGATCACAGTATTCTTCAATTACTAATTCTGGCATAGTCGATTATCAAATTGAGCGAAATTGATGACAAACCCTATTTTTTATTTGATCATGGTTGAAAGAGGAAATGTGATATGGGCATAACTAACATGCTATTGTAGAGTGCAACAAGTGGGCATATTTTTTATTGCAAAACAATAAGAACGCCCCATTATGTCAACTTGGGATCAGCGCTACTGTTGAAAATTTCACTGAATTGAATTTTGTTGTTCAGCATTTCTCATCCCGGAAGATTTAGCGATTGATCCAGAAAGCTCAATTGTCGTGAGTAGTGAAGTACTCGGCATGATTAGTGTTCACCTTAAATTGGAAAGTGGTGCACCTAACTGTTCGTAAGCTACAGTTTTTCAAATGATGAAACCGAAAATTGTTCTTTGAAATCAGCCTTTTTTGCAATCTGCAGCTTCCAACACATATCGAATGCCGGATGTTATGCGATAATATGGATGTACAACTGTAGTATAGTCACCCTTCAAAGCAGTAGGAGCATTTGGTAGCTCAGCATTTGGTATTCAAACGGTTCAAAACATAACACCATAAAATCGTCATTTTCAGAATTTTTGAGATTGTATTTATTTACTCGCTTTGTATGCGAAATATAATCGACTTAAACATGTTGATGCATACTACTTACATCACTTCAACTCATGGTAAATTGAATTTCCAGACAATTTATTCAGCCAAGAAAAAATGGAAAAATAGTACGCGACAGAACTTTCTTACCAACCTAATATTTCCTTAGTATTATTTTTATCATGCAGTCACAAGGATATTTTAATGGTATTTTTTAAGGAACAATAGCAAACACTCTGACACTAAGTTTTCCTTTCAATTCTTGACACTTTATGATTGGAGTAGAGATATATATAATTGTTTCCAGTTTGCCTGTGACAAACTCAAAATACCCGATGAATCACTTGAACGTGACCAGGCGCAACGAGGAAGAGGAACACTCGCGCCGAACTAAAATCTCAGCCTTGAAAGAGATCTTATTAAAAGAGTACAAGGGTACACATTATATCTCGATATGATGGTAATACTTTCAAACTTGGCATCATCTGTTGCCTATCGGTTTTTGAGTTCGTTTTTAAATAGCTTAATGGAGTGCAAATACATAGAATGCTAAATTCGTTTTTTCAGTTTGTTAATTTCCTATCTCACTCCAGTTACGATTACACACATAGTTAACATAATAGCGATAGACTGGAGTATTCTAAATAACCGAGAAATATAGACCTCATATATTGTTTAAAAAACAATTTAAAGATTGTTTTTTGTTAATTTTTTTATTGCCGAAACAAGAACGGCCCACTTTTGATCACTTTTGATCGTCCGATTTGGTTAAGAATTCGAACTGTCGGACCAATATTCCTGAAAGTGGGCGTGGCTTGTGGTCTCTACTTATAAGTAATCGTTGTCGCTCGCTCCATCTGCACTATGGGCGTGGCGATGTTGTCGGTGTTGATCCAGTCTGTTCGACTGGAGATAACAATCATAACCAGGCAGAATGCATTTTATTAACTACTAGTCCGGCTGCCCCCCGCCTTCGGCGGGGGCCCATCCTGGCGAAGTAGATTTCGCAATCACTCGTTTCGCAACTTGTTGACGCGTGATCTCTCTCCCTCCATGTTTCGCAATAGTTTCGCAATCCGAACAGACGGAATCCCACTGTGCTTTATATAATATGTATAGATAATATTTGTGAAGATTAGAATGACGAGCACGATCGCATTGAGAACAACTGTGCCTAGTGGACGGAACAGATTGGTTAGGCAATTGATTTTACATTTTTTTTACAAATCATTTGTGTAGAGTCGAGAGAGGTCCTGTACTGCTACGACGATTCCGCCAACACCTGGAAGAGAATACAAAAATATCTAACCAAAAACTGGATCTTCATCTCCCATAGTATTACTCTCTTGCTCAAAAAACTGAAATGAAGGAATCAAATTTCGGGGATGAATGCCTATTGATACGTGTGATTTGGTCAGATGTAATTATGCAATGATGACAGTAATTATGACAGTACAGTAATTAGAAGTGAAAAACAATTAATATTTTTGTTGAACTGCTTTTGTATCCTACTGGAATTCAAACTGCTACATCACAAGTGATATCACAGAATGTTGAGACCTCTATTCACCATGAGGCTACGATTTGACAGCGGCCTTTTATTTCCTTGCGTGATCGATCATAGAATTGTGAAATATGATTATTAAGTTTTAAAAATTACTATTCACTCTCTAGTGATGGTGAGATTCGCTTCTCACCTGTTAATAGGCAGTGGATGTCTGGATACATGCACTGCTTCATTTTACATCGTTGACAGTGGGGAGTGTCGTCGCGTAAATATCGGTTGCATCTGCATATCGAAATGCATAACGAAATTGCTTTCATCCGCCCAATTGCCGGCAGTGCTGTATATGAGAGCGTTTGCCTAAAAGTCGAGCAGATCCGAAATAATTTGGCACAGCAAAAAAAGTCAATTTTCCAATTCTGAGTGATTTGGGGTTATCGATGGCGCTGAAGAAGATATGCATAGTCATTTTGTACGTCGAGCTTCCGTTGGCTCCAGTCGACGTTGCGTCGAATTCACATTTTGAGACTTTCCACAGCTGAATTGAGCGCTAAAATTAGTAGAACGAGTTCTCTGGGGTGAAATTTTATGGCGAACACGCCTGTGTATTTCAATTATCTCGATTTTCTAATTTAAAAATTTAAAATTCAACTTTTCGATCCATCAAAAGCGAGCTTAGCAAATACATGGATGGAACCGCCGTGACGAGAGGATTTCAAAAATGTAATTTCATCTAAATACGACATCAAACTTTTGAGAAATGTTGCAAATAGTGCTCCGTTTGAACCTAATTTGGCGAGTTATCGTCCGATCTTCCTCCTTCACTTGACCTCAAACCCTCTGGCAGTCCCCTCCTCTGCCTCTATCCCACGCCCCCTGGCAGTTTCGGTGCATTGCCTCGTCCAACCTCGCGTTTTCATCTGTTTTTAGAGCAGTTATTTTTAGTTTTCTCAAAAGTTTGATGTCGTAATTAAATGAAATTACACACTTGAAATAATCTCGTCACGGCGGTTCCATCCATATATTTGCTAAGCTCTCTTTTGATGGAGCAAAAAGTTGAATTTTTAAGTTTTTAATTAAAAAAATATGATAATTGAAATACACAGGAGTGTTCGCCATAAAATTTAATTTTAGCGCTTAATTGAGCTGTGGAAAGCCTCAAAATGTGAAATCGACGCAACGTCGTCTGGAGCCAACGGAAGCTCTACGTACAAAATGAGTATGCCTATCTTCTTCAGCGCCATCGATAACCCCAAATCACTCAAAATTGGAAAATTGACTTTCTTTGCTGTGCCGGGCTCTGATCGAATCTTCGGCAAACACCCTCATATATGAAGAAGCTGGAGGAGATGGCGCTAGTGGGAAGAACTCCAGCAGAATAGTGGAAGAACCTGAAAATATTATTATTTAACCAGGCTAATCCAAATTATACTGCACGAACGAACTCTATGGGCAGACGGGGAAACTGTGCAACCACAATTCGCGAGGTTTTGAAAATAGAATGCAGAAATCAGCAAAGCTTATTCGGTATTCTAAACCCATAATCGATTACACTAATATCCAAGCAACCAACAGCACTGTATGTCACCGACTGCTAGTGCTCAAATCGGCCGGATTTACTGGCCAATTGGACGTATTCTGAAATGATTCTACACTAAAAATTTGGCATGATTAAATAAATGCCGAACATTTGGCTAATTTCCCTACTAATTCTAATGCTCATTTTTACGAGAAGTGAGTTCGAACAAAATCAGGTCATTGAAAGTTACACTTTTACAAAAACAAACGCGGTATACATAATGTACTTTTCGTTATGATAGCCCACGAAATGATTCGTATATCCTATCCACTTGTGGAATATATTTATTGTTATTTAAACCGTAGTCCGAGAAATATCGAATGTTCCCAAACCCTCCAGCAAATCGCCACCTCGCGGCACGTAAATTCGCCTGCCCTTCAAGTTCACATGAAGTCCGCATACCCCACAATGGTAGTACCCCATTTTGTAAATTTATTTTGGGAAATTTCGTTTAAGAAATTTAATTTTCAGAAAAATATATTTTAGAAAAAAATTTCAGAAAATTAAATTGAGAAATTTTTTTGAAAAAAACCAGTTTGCGAAAACTTTTTTGAGAAAGTCGTTTTTCAGAAATATTTAGCCGTAAATTGTTGATTACTGTAGCCGGGAAATAGAACTGCTCATAAAAACATGAAATTCGCATTATTTAAAATTTGTATGATCTTTAATGGATGGGCACGACAATGAAAAGCGTAATGCGAACAAGAAAAAATATTAGAAATGATAATTTAATACTAAATAACCAAAGTGAAAGTGGCGAATATCCCGCGATTACGGTAGCTTACGAAACAAAATTTCTGAAAACGGATTTCTGAAAAATGAATTTACGAAATTAGTTTTTACAGTCTATTTCTTTCTAAATTTTTCTTTCTCAATTTATTTTTCTGAAATTTTTTTCTGAAATGTGGATTTCTGAAAATAAATTTACAACTTGGGGCACAACCCCCACAATATGTCTCGATTTTTTGCCGCTCAATTTCCCAAACATTTCCTGAAAGGAAGGATCATATAATTGTTGAGTAACCACTTCATTTGTGCGCTGTATTCATATTACCCGGCGTGAGCAGTTTCACTAAAATGCATTCACTTTAATCCACCGAGTTTTGATTGGAAAGGGAACGAATCATAAGAAAGCGAAGAAAACAATCTCGAACCTCTCAATCTGGCGTGGCGGAGGAAGACAAAACCGGTGAGAAAGGCACAACCATCCTCGCCATATCACGCCTCTCACCTAAGATTCGACTCGGAATGACCAGAATCTGGCATTGATCAAAAATTCGAAATTGAGA
The DNA here is from genome assembly GCA_036245805.1 of Pristionchus mayeri. Taxonomy (NCBI): domain Eukaryota; kingdom Metazoa; phylum Nematoda; class Chromadorea; order Rhabditida; family Neodiplogasteridae; genus Pristionchus; species Pristionchus mayeri. Next base: position 45,715,730 of record BTRK01000004.1, on the reverse strand, counting down.
TTAGTGCATTTTCTAGGGCCATCTAACCCTATTAAGACCCCCTTACGTTAATTAGTGTCTGTGATCATTCGTTGTCGAGTTGCTGCACCGGTAGGGTGAAGCCCATCAACTTTGAGCCGTAATTTCTGCCCTTCAATGTAGTCGTACGAAGAACTTTTCTTCAGGTGGTCCGGCTACTTTTTCATGCTCTATCACGCCGTCTAGGTCATATCTGCGGTTTGAACATGTAATGTGTTAAGAACATGTAATTGTCAACGCTTTGCAACTTGAAAACCGCTCGAAAGTCACCTCCGTTTTTTGCATGGGTGCATAGAGCTCGTCGAGAGGATTCGAATGAGCACTTTGCGCTCGCATATCTAGGGAACCTAAGGGGTGATCATGTCATAAAACTATCATCCCAATTTTTGAACTCAATTTTCAATGACGTTTTGACACGTCATTATTCCCTCTCGCGAACACAAGAGCCGGTGTCACATCAAATGTGTTATGTTTCAGGGTGACAATATGAGTCCATTGTTCCACAATTCATAATGTTCGAATGAAACATAATAAATTTATCAATGTCGCCGATTCTTTGTTCGCGAGAGATAAGAATGACGTGCCAAATCGTTGTTGAAAATAAGTTCAAAAATTGACATAGTTTTTCGAGATGATCACCCCTTAGGTTCCCTAGATATGCGAGCGCAAAGTAGTCATTCGAATCCTCTCGACGAGCTCTATCCACCCATGCAAAAAAACGGAGGTGACTTTCGAGCGATTTTCAAGTTAGAGAGCGTTGAAGATTACATGTTCTTAACGCATCAAAACACAGAAATGACCTAGACGGCGTGATAGAGCATGAAAAAGTAGCCGGACCACCCGAAGAAAAGTTCTTCATACGACTACATCGTAGGGCAGAAATTAAGGCTCAAAGTTGTCGGACTTCACCCGACCGGTGCAGCAACTCCACTAGGGATGATCACAGACACTACTTAAGGTAATGGGATCTTAATAGGGTTAGATGGACCTAGAAAATGCACTAATCTCAATTTCAAATTTTGGCTCAATGCCAGGCGTCGGTCGAACGATACGTAAGAGGCGTGATATCACGGAGAGAAACGGCTACAATACAAATATATAGATAACAGTTTCATAGTCTTAATCAATCAAAGCATTTTAGACACAATGCTATCATATAATATATGTATGCGACTATACCTGAGAGACATATCAACGATTCCCCAATCGCCAGCTATTCAACTAATGTTGCAGCTGCAATCTCACGGGTAGTGAACCAATTTCGCCCTCTTCGCATTTTATAATCGTAACTTTTAGAATATAGTAAATCGAAAAAAATACTATCGAAACATGACTCAACTTAAAAATGCAAACGCAAAAGTAACAATGGCTTCTGGAGCTAATTACTCAAGAACTTCGACCATCATTAAAAATTTCGTGATGCAACATCGAAACGTGCCAATAATTTGTATACTCAACGGATCATTTCCAACAGTCAGATTATTGTTTCTTCCTGTTCTTATTTTCGCTTGCCTCATTCCTATTTCAATCGTGTAAATCAACTGAAACCTTCTTGCCTATTCTCAAAAGTGAAGTTGAATGCTCAATCAGGAAATTGAAGAATGGCAAGTCTCCTGGCCCTCTGAAACTCATCAGTTCCTCTCCTGAATTGTGCGAGGCATATCCCCCTCCCGGATTTGAGTCTGAAACTCAACAGTTCCTCTCCTGAATTGTGCGAGGCATATCCCCCTCCCGGATTTGAGTCTGAAACTCATCAGTTCCTCTCCTGAATTGTGCGAGGCATATCCCCCTCCCGGATTTGAGTCTGAAACTGGAGGGGGATATGCCTCGTCGCACAATTCAGGAGAGGAACTGATGAGTTTCAGACTCAAATCCGGGAGGGGGATATGTTTCAGAAATGTATCAAGTTTCTGAGCATGCTCTTGGGTGGAGGCGGGGATTGTGGACGACACCTCGCACAATTCAGGAGAGGAACTGTTGAGTTTCAGACTCAAATCCGGGAGGGGGATATGCCTCGCACAATTCAGGAGAGGAACTGATGAGTTTCAGACTCAAATCCGGGAGGGGGATATGTTTCAGAAATGTATCAAGTTTCGGTCGGCTGTGCTGTGCGTGTGCGATTTCACAAATTCACAAATTCGTCCTTCCATCTTGTTTTTGGTCTGCCAATTGGCCTGGCTCGATCGTACGGAGAACAGTCCATCACACGTTTTGTCCATCTGTCGTCATTTATATATGCCAGTCTTGCGGCCCAAAACCATTTCCTTTCCATTGCCTGTGCTCGGATATCTGGGAGAGGGACTTTTAGAGACAGCCAATCATTCGTTCGGCGTTCCAATCTTGTTACTCCTCACATTTTCCGCATCATACTACGCTGTGCTACAATGAGCCGAGTATGTATATTTTTCGTCGGACTCCATAGTTCAGATCCATATAACAGAGCTGGCACAACACACATCATGTACACTCGTCTCTTCAGTCCCATTTCAATCTTTCTGTTCGTGAGGAACTCGTGAAACCGGTTAAACCCTCTCCATGCACTTCCGATCCTGCGATTAATTTCTTGCATTAGGCATTGATCAAAAGAGACGCGTATTCCAAGGTAGATGAAAGAATTGACGTATTTCAGAGCTTCGTGGTCAGCGATTACTCGTGGCTGGTTTCGATTTGACATAACAACAGTCTTATTCTTGTTTATAACGAGACCGACTCTCCTGCTTGCTGTGCATAGATCATCTATCATTGTTTGAGCTTCTTGCGCAAAATGAGAAACCAATACGACGTCATCCGCATATCTGAGATTGTTCAGCCGTTTTCCATCTATATTTATTCCGTAATTCTGCCAGTTCAGCTCACTAAAACATTCTTGCAGCACTGCATTGAATAAATGAGGGGATAGTGGGTCTCCTTGTCGGACACCTTTTGCTATGTCAATAGGAACTTTTTCCTTGCCCAATCTCACACATACTTGACTTTTGTTGTACACATTTCTCATAACGTTCACAATTTTAGAATGTATTCCTTGTTTTGACAATGCTGCCCAAACCGAACCGAATTCGATGCTGTCAAACGCTTTGGTATAGTCAATGAAGACCATGAAACAGGGAAAGTCATATTCCATTGATTTGCTTATAATCTCGCTTATAGTAAAGGAGTGATCAAGTGTTGAATAATTCCTTCTGAATCCGGCTTGATCGTGAATTTGGCTTGCATTTAACGTACACTCTATTCGTGTATCGATCGTGGATGTAAAAACTTTGTAGATCAGATTTAGCAACGCTATCGGTCTGTAGTTTGTGATATTTGCGACGATCGTAGCGCTCTTCGTGTACTGTACCCGTATCTAACAGCTTCTCTCACCACTTCCAAATGCTTCTTTCGCAGATCTTCGGCTATAGAGAATCTTAGTAGTTTGTTTGTCTGGCAAAAGTCAATCCGATTATGAGCATTTGGTGTGACATCTCTAATACGCCTCCTTTTCTCGAATAGATCCTTTGTCGTCTTTGAAAATCTTTCGTCTTGATGCCTCGGAACCATTGAGTCGTGTGCGATTTCTCCTATAGTGCATGTGATCTTCTTGTAGCACATGAAGTCATCCTTAGACTTCGAAATGATCTTTCTTGTAAACAGTGTTCGGTCAAATTGCAGAAGAGGGCGAGGCTGATTGTAAAACCTCCTTGATTTGTTCAGAACTTTCAGACGAGCCATAACTAGTCGATGATCGGTTGTAAAGTTGAATCGACCGACCACATTCACATCTTGTATTATTGACTTATTGCGGGATATAATGTAGTCAATTTGGTTTCGTGTTTGCATGTTTGGGGACATCCACGTCCATTTCCTCGAGTCCCGTTTGTCAAATCGCGTGTTGTGAACGAACAGTTTTGACTCAGTGCAAAAGTCGAGGAGACATTGGCCTTGATCATTTCTGTCTCCTAGGCCGTGTCGTCCAATATAGTGCTCATCCTCCGACAGACGTCGTCCTATCTTCGCATTGAAGTCGCCAGTGACAACTACGTGACCCCTACCTCCCCCAGGTAGACGAACACTACGGGAGGAGGAATCCACGAGTGCACCTAACTCATTCAAAATGGCGTCGTAATCTTGGTCCGAGTGACTGATCGTAGGGGCGTATACGGTGATGACACGCAAGCCAAGAGGTGGGACGTCAATGAACGACAATCTGTCATTCACCGAGTGGAAGATTACGTGAGAGGCGAGTTGCTGCGCCACAAGAAATCCGGTTCCATTGGCGGACTTGGTACCGTATCCAACCAATAAATGGCCACTGGCATTCAAGGTCAGGGACGTACGGCCAATTCTTCTTAGTTCCTGGAGGGCGATTATATCGAATTGCACCCCACTCACGCAATCTTCTAGTTCGGCAACTCGGTCGGCTGTTCGGAGAGTTCGTACGTTGAGAGAACCGACGCGGATGGTAGAAGGCTGCATCCGATGGACAGGCGAGACCCAGTACGGTTGTCCAAGCTGACGACTGGGGACTCCCAAACGCACGCCAGAGAGGAGGCGATCGGAGTACGACCACCCCTCACGGGCGCACGAATGGAGAATGGAGAATGGAGAATGGAGAATGGAGAATGGAGAAATCCCCCTCCCGGATTTGAGTCTGAAACTCATCAGTTTCTCTCCTGAATTGTGCGAGGCATATCCCCCTCCCGGATTTGAGTCTGAAACTCATCAGTTTCTCTCCTGAATTGTGCGAGGCATATCCCCCTCCCGGATTTGAGTCTGAAACTCATCAGTTTCTCTCCTGAATTGTGCGAGGCATATCCCCCTCCCGGATTTGAGTCTGAAACTCATCAGTTCCTCTCCTGAATTGTGCGAGGCATATCCCCCTCCCGGATTTGAGTCTGAAACTCAACAGTTCCTCTCCTGAATTGTGCGAGGTGCCGTCCACAATCCCTGCCTCCACCCAAGAGCATGCTCAGAAACTTGATACATTTCTGAAACATATCCCCCTCCCGAATTTGAGTCTGAAACTCATCAGTTCCTCTCCTGAATTGTGCGAGGCATATCCCCCTCCCGGATTTGAGTCTGAAACTCATCAGTTTCTCTCCTGAATTGTGCGAGGCATATCCCCCTCCCGGATTTGAGTCTGAAACTCATCAGTTTCTCTCCTGAATTGTGCGAGGCATATCCCCCTCCCGGATTTGAGTCTGAAACTCATCAGTTTCTCTCCTGAATTGTGCGAGGCATATCCCCCTCCCGGATTTGAGTCTGAAACTCAACAGTTCCTCTCCTGAATTGTGCGAGGCATATCCCCCTCCCGGATTTGAGTCGGAAACTCATCAGTTTCTCTCCTGAATTGTGCGAGGCATATCCCCCTCCCGGATTTGAGTCTGAAACTCATCAGTTTCTCTCCTGAATTGTGCGAGGCATATCCCCCTCCCGGATTTGAGTCTGAAACTCATCAGTTTCTCTCCTGAATTGTGCGAGGTGCCGTCCACAATCCCCGCCTCCACCCAAGAGCATGCTCAGAAACTTGATACATTTCTGAAACATATCCCCCTCCCGGATTTGAGTCTGAAACTCATCAGTTCCTCTCCTGAATTGTGCGAGGCATATCCCCCTCCCGGATTTGAGTCTGAAACTCATCAGTTTCTCTCCTGAATTGTGCGAGGCATATCCCCCTCCCGGATTTGAGTCTGAAACTCAACAGTTCCTCTCCTGAATTGTGCGAGGCATATCCCCCTCCCGGATTTGAGTCGGAAACTCATCAGTTTCTCTCCTGAATTGTGCGAGGCATATCCCCCTCCCGGATTTGAGTCTGAAACTCATCAGTTTCTCTCCTGAATTGTGCGAGGCATATCCCCCTCCCGGATTTGAGTCTGAAACTCATCAGTTTCTCTCCTGAATTGTGCGAGGTGCCGTCCACAATCCCCGCCTCCACCCAAGAGCATGCTCAGAAACTTGATACATTTCTGAAACATATCCCCCTCCCGGATTTGAGTCTGAAACTCATCAGTTCCTCTCCTGAATTGTGCGAGGCATATCCCCCTCCCGGATTTGAGTCTGAAACTCATCAGTTTCTCTCCTGAATTGTGCGAGGCATATCCCCCTCCCGGATTTGAGTCTGAAACTCAACAGTTCCTCTCCTGAATTGTGCGAGGTGCCGTCCACAATCCCCGCCTCCACCCAAGAGCATGCTCAGAAACTTGATACATTTCTGAAACATATCCCCCTCCCGGATTTGAGTCTGAAACTCATCAGTTCCTCTCCTTAATTGTGCGAGGCATACCCCCCTCCCGGATTTGAGTCTGAAACTCATCAGTTTCTCACCTGAATTGTGCGAGGCATATCCCCCTCCCGGATTTGAGTCTGAAACTCATCAGTTTCTCTCCTGAATTGTGCGAGGTATATCCCCCTCCCGGATTTGAGTCTGAAACTCATCAGTTTCTCTCCTGAATTGTGCGAGGCATATCCCCCTCCCGGATTTGAGTCGGAAACTCATCAGTTTCTCTCCTGAATTGTGCGAGGCATATCTCCCTCCCGGATTTGAGTCTGAAACTCATCAGTTCCTCTCCTGAATTGTGCGAGGCATATCCCCCTCCCGGATTTGAGTCTGAAACTCATCAGTTTCTCTCCTGAATTGTGCGAGGCATATCCCCCTCCCGGATTTGAGTCTGAAACTCAACAGTTCCTCTCCTGAATTGTGCGAGGTGCCGTCCACAATCCCAGCCTCCACCCAAGAGCATGCTCAGAAACTTGATACATTTCTGAAACATATCCCCCCTCCCGGATTTGAGTCTGAAACTCATCAGTTTCTCTCCTGAATTGTGCGAGGTATATCCCCCTCCCGGATTTGAGTCTGAAACTCATCAGTTTCTCTCCTGAATTGTGCGAGGCATATCCCCCTCCCGGATTTGAGTCGGAAACTCATCAGTTTCTCTCCTGAATTGTGCGAGGCATATCCCCCTCCCGGATTTGAGTCTGAAACTCATCAGTTTCTCTCCTGAATTGTGCGAGGCATATCCCCCTCCCGGATTTGAGTCTGAAACTTATCAGTTCCTCTCCTGAATTGTGCGAGGCATATCCCCCTCCCGGATTTGAGTCTGAAACTCATCAGTTTCTCTCCTGAATTGTGCGAGGCATATCCCCCTCCCGGATTTGAGTCTGAAACTCAACAGTTCCTCTCCTGAATTGTGCGAGGTGCCGTCCACAATCCCAGCCTCCACCCAAGAGCATGCTCAGAAACTTGATACATTTCTGAAACATATCCCCCCTCCCGGATTTGAGTCTGAAACTCATCAGTTTCTCTCCTGAATTGTGCGAGGTATATCCCCCTCCCGGATTTGAGTCTGAAACTCATCAGTTTCTCTCCTGAATTGTGCGAGGCATATCCCCCTCCCGGATTTGAGTCGGAAACTCATCAGTTTCTCTCCTGAATTGTGCGAGGCATATCCCCCTCCCGGATTTGAGTCTGAAACTCATCAGTTTCTCTCCTGAATTGTGCGAGGCATATCCCCCTCCCGGATTTGAGTCTGAAACTTATCAGTTTCTCTCCTGAATTGTGCGAGGCATATCCCCCTCCCGGATTTGAGTCTGAAACTCATCAGTTTCTCTCCTGAATTGTGCGAGGTGCCGTCCACAATCCCCGCCTCCAACCAAGAGCATGCTCAGAAACTTGATACATTTCTGAAACATATCCCCCTCCCGGATTTGAGTCTGAAACTCAACAGTTCCTCTCCTGAATTGTGCGAGGTGCCGTCCATAATCCCCGCCTCCACCCAAGAGCATGCTCAGAAACTTGATACATTTCTGAAACATATCCCCCTCCCGGATTTGAGTCTGAAACTCATCAGTTTCTCTCCTGAATTGTGCGAGGCATACCCCCCTCCCGGATTTGAGTCTGAAACTCATCAGTTTCTCTCCTGAATTGTGCGAGGCATATCCCCCTCCCGGATTTGAGTCTGAAACTCATCAGTTTCTCTCCTGAATTGTGCGAGGCATATCCCCCTCCCGGATTTGAGTCTGAAACTCATCAGTTTCTCTCCTGAATTGTGCGAGGCATATCCCCCTCCCGGATTTGAGTCTGAAACTCAACAGTTCCTCTCCTGAATTGTGCGAGGTGCCGTCCACAATCCCCGCCTCCACCCAAGAGCATGCTCAGAAACTTGATACATTTCTGAAACATATCCCCCTCCCGGATTTGAGTCTGAAACTCATCAGTTTCTCTCCTGAATTGTGCGAGGCATACCCCCCTCCCGGATTTGAGTCTGAAACTCATCAGTTTCTCTCCTGAATTGTGCGAGGCATATCCCCCTCCCGGATTTGAGTCTGAAACTCATCAGTTTCTCTCCTGAATTGTGCGAGGCATATCCCCCTCCCGGATTTGAGTCTGAAACTCAACAGTTCCTCTCCTGAATTGTGCGAGGTGCCGTCCACAATCCCCGCCTCCACCCAAGAGCATGCTCAGAAACTTGATACATTTCTGAAACATATCCCCCTCCCGGATTTGAGTCTGAAACTCATCAGTTCCTCTCCTTAATTGTGCGAGGCATATCCCCCTCCCGGATTTGAGTCTGAAACTCAACAGTTCCTCTCCTGAATTGTGCGAGGCATATCCCCCTCCCGGATTTGAGTCTGAAACTCAACAGTTCCTCTCCTGAATTGTGCGAGGTGCCGTCCACAATCCCCGCCTCCACCCAAGAGCATGCTCAGAAACTTGATACATTTCTGAAACATATCCCCCTCCCGGATTTGAGTCTGAAACTCATCAGTTCCTCTCCTTAATTGTGCGAGGCATATCCCCCTCCCGGATTTGAGTCTGAAACTCAACAGTTCCTCTCCTGAATTGTGCGAGGCATATCCCCCTCCCGGATTTGAGTCTGAAACTCAACAGTTCCTCTCCTGAATTGTGCGAGGCATATCCCCCTCCCGGATTTGAGTCTGAAACTTATCAGTTTCTCTCCTGAATTGTGCGAGGCATATCCCCCTCCCGGATTTGAGTCTGAAACTCATCAGTTTCTCTCCTGAATTGTGCGAGGCATATCCCCCTCCCGGATTTGAGTCGGAAACTCATCAGTTTCTCTCCTGAATTGTGCGAGGCATATCCCCCTCCCGGATTTGAGTCTGAAACTCATCAGTTTGTCTCCTGAATTGTGCGAGGTGCCGTCCACAATCCCCGCCTCCACCCAAGAGCATGCTCAGAAACTTGATACATTTCTGAAACATATCCCCCTCCCGGATTTGAGTCTGAAACTCATCAGTTCCTCTCCTGAATTGTGCGAGGCATATCCCCCTCCCGGATTTGAGTCGGAAACTCATCAGTTTCTCTCCTGAATTGTGCGAGGCATATCCCCCTCCCGGATTTGAGTCTGAAACTCATCAGTTTCTCTCCTGAATTGTGCGAGGCATACCCCCCTCCCGGATTTGAGTCTGAAACTCAACAGTTCCTCTCCTGAATTGTGCGAGGTGCCGTCCACAATCCCCGCCTCCACCCAAGAGCATGCTCAGAAACTTGATACATTTCTGAAACATATCCCCCTCCCGGATTTGAGTCTGAAACTCATCAGTTTCTCTCCTGAATTGTGCGAGGCATACCCCCCTCCCGGATTTGAGTCTGAAACTCATCAGTTTCTCTCCTGAATTGTGCGAGGCATATCCCCCTCCCGGATTTGAGTCTGAAACTCATCAGTTTCTCTCCTGAATTGTGCGAGGTATATCCCCCTCCCGGATTTGAGTCTGAAACTCATCAGTTTCTCTCCTGAATTGTGCGAGGCATATCCCCCTCCCGGATTTGAGTCGGAAACTCATCAGTTTCTCTCCTGAATTGTGCGAGGCATATCCCCCTCCCGGATTTGAGTCTGAAACTCATCAGTTTCTCTCCTGAATTGTGCGAGGCATATCCCCCTCCCGGATTTGAGTCGGAAACTCATCAGTTTCTCTCCTGAATTGTGCGAGGCATATCCCCCTCCCGGATTTGAGTCTGAAACTCATCAGTTTCTCTCCTGAATTGTGCGAGGCATACCCCCCTCCCGGATTTGAGTCTGAAACTCAACAGTTCCTCTCCTGAATTGTGCGAGGTGCCGTCCACAATCCCCGCCTCCACCCAAGAGCATGCTCAGAAACTTGATACATTTCTGAAACATATCCCCCTCCCGGATTTGAGTCTGAAACTCATCAGTTTCTCTCCTGAATTGTGCGAGGCATACCCCCCTCCCGGATTTGAGTCTGAAACTCATCAGTTTCTCTCCTGAATTGTGCGAGGCATATCCCCCTCCCGGATTTGAGTCTGAAACTCATCAGTTTCTCTCCTGAATTGTGCGAGGTATATCCCCCTCCCGGATTTGAGTCTGAAACTCATCAGTTTCTCTCCTGAATTGTGCGAGGCATATCCCCCTCCCGGATTTGAGTCGGAAACTCATCAGTTTCTCTCCTGAATTGTGCGAGGCATATCCCCCTCCCGGATTTGAGTCTGAAACTCATCAGTTTCTCTCCTGAATTGTGCGAGGCATACCCCCCTCCCGGATTTGAGTCTGAAACTCATCAGTTTCTCTCCTGAATTGTGCGAGGCATATCCCCCTCCCGGATTTGAGTCTGAAACTTATCAGTTTCTCTCCTGAATTGTGCGAGGCATATCCCCCTCCCGGATTTGAGTCTGAAACTCATCAGTTTCTCTCCTGAATTGTGCGAGGCATATCCCCCTCCCGGATTTGAGTCGGAAACTCATCAGTTTCTCTCCTGAATTGTGCGAGGCATATCCCCCTCCCGGATTTGAGTCTGAAACTCATCAGTTTCTCTCCTGAATTGTGCGAGGTGCCGTCCACAATCCCCGCCTCCACCCAAGAGCATGCTCAGAAACTTGATACATTTCTGAAACATATCCCCCTCCCGGATTTGAGTCTGAAACTCATCAGTTCCTCTCCTGAATTGTGCGAGGCATATCCCCCTCCCGGATTTGAGTCGGAAACTCATCAGTTTCTCTCCTGAATTGTGCGAGGCATATCCCCCTCCCGGATTTGAGTCTGAAACTCATCAGTTACTCTCCTGAATTGTGCGAGGCATATCCCCCTCCCGGATTTGAGTCGGAAACTCATCAGTTTCTCTCCTGAATTGTGCGAGGCATATCCCCCTCCCGGATTTGAGTCTGAAACTCATCAGTTTCTCTCCTGAATTGTGCGAGGTGCCGTCCACAATCCCCGCCTCCACCCAAGAGCATGCTCAGAAACTTGATACATTTCTGAAACATATCCCCCCTCCCGGATTTGAGTCTGAAACTCATCAGTTCCTCTCCTGAATTGTGCGAGGCATATCCCCCTCCCGGATTTGAGTCGGAAACTCATCAGTTTCTCTCCTGAATTGTGCGAGGCATATCCCCCTCCCGGATTTGAGTCTGAAACTCATCAGTTTCTCTCCTGAATTGTGCGAGGCATATCCCCCTCCCGGATTTGAGTCTGAAACTCAACAGTTCCTCTCCTGAATTGTGCGAGGTGCCGTCCACAATCCCCGCCTCCACCCAAGAGCATGCTCAGAAACTTGATACATTTCTGAAACATATCCCCCTCCCGGATTTGAGTCTGAAACTCATCAGTTCCTCTCCTGAATTGTGCGAGGCATATCCCCCTCCCGGATTTGAGTCGGAAACTTATCAGTTTCTCTCCTGAATTGTGCGAGGCATATCCCCCTCCCGGATTTGAGTCTGAAACTCATCAGTTTCTCTCCTGAATTGTGCGAGGCATATCCCCCTCCCGGATTTGAGTCTGAAACTCAACAGTTCCTCTCCTGAATTGTGCGAGGTGCCGTCCACAATCCCCGCCTCCACCCAAGAGCATGCTCAGAAACTTGATACATTTCTGAAACATATCCCCCTCCCGGATTTGAGTCTGAAACTCATCAGTTCCTCTCCTGAATTAGGAATAAGTTAAAATCGCCAAACAATTCGCCAACTCGTTCATGCATCTCCCTTATTCATGGACCTCATTGCAGCGCAGGCGTCTCGAATATCTATTGAGTTGTTTCATTCAAGGAAGGTAGGGGAATTGGGGATAGAGACTGTCAAAGAGAGACAAATAATTACAAAACCTTTGTTGTAAGAACTTGACAGTTTCCCGTTTCAAGTAAGGTATACTAAAATTTGAAAAGAGGCGTAGCCGATAGGTCAGCTACCATAGGTCTAAAAAATCAGAAGAAATCTTTAAAAAAATAAAGAAATTAATAAAATCAAAATTTCATGCATTTGATGATAGCTTGCATGAAATTTCGAATGTATTGAGCTCGAAACGTCTGAGTTATTGCACTAATAAACTCACTGGACAAACAAGGAACACTCAAAACCAGACTTCACAAGGTTTCAAAAGCCAGTGGGCGCAAAATTAAGCGCTATTTAACTATTTCCCATCCCACTCCGGCTACGATAGCACAAACTTCCAAACAAAATACTGCATAATAATCGACAGACTGTACTCAATAACCGGGAGTGATCGGCCTCATCTCTTTAGAATTGTTTGTATTATGTTTACCTCGAAATCAAGGATCTATTGAATACTCTCAACTTGTGTAGCAGATTCCATCAGCTACAATCAATAAACTGATCAAAATCAATAATTAAATCATAAATCATAATTTATTCATATATAAATTCACTTCTCGATAATCATTTTCACTTCCGTCATACTGTATTACATGAGTACCTCGCGTCCGTTATGTGTGATACTCAGTCGGGTCCCGCAACGAAAACGTTGTCCGAGTCGTACTCGGCAATATTTTTTCGTTGTTGAACGGATTCGTATCAATTAGTTCTCTTCTGCACGGTTCCGTGCGAATTATTGTTTACGCTTTTCTTTCCGTTTCTGATCGTTGACCTTGCTTTATCATCGATCCTCCTTCAACCATTACTAGGCTCACTTGCCTAGTCATTCATCCTTTAGCTGCGCGCACCGCTGCGAGCTGATTCATCGTTCATTTCCACTCGTTCCCTCGCTTTCCCATAATTTCGTCATCCTCTCATTTGAGGTTGTCGAACCACCACACGCCCGCCCACCGTCACAACCAGCGAGGTTTGTCCACATCTTACCGTCCACTACACACACCAAGGAGTCAACCTCCAGGTACTCCATCTTTCCCAATCAATCAATACCCAACGGTCATACCCCTTCCCTTCCCTTAATCTACCCGTTCTTTGCCCCTATTCCCATGTATTAAACTTGCTTCTTTCACTTAAAAAAATTATTTTATTATCCCTTTTTCGTTTGCACATAACATAGCACGAATCCTATACTGGGGTTCGAGCATAACTTTATCGAAGCATATATGCCGTGATACCCACCAAGGAAAATCCCAATGTAGCAAATTTCAAAACGATGTATGTAAGCGCTTGAAAAAAGTAGAAAAGAGAAGAGGCCATCGGTATAAATTTAAGTTGTATTACTGTAAGTACATTGTCGCTCCATCCATCTCCACTCACCGATCTGCCTCTCGCATTTTGTGGGGAAAAATGGACGAGATCATGTACGAGATCACGGAGATCATGTACATCTGCACTTCTTAACTCATTCTCTCAATGGCACTCTGCACTTAACGATGGCCACTACATTTCTGTTGCATTTATCGATTTCTCACGCGCCTTTGACTCTATCCCAATCGACTTACTCATTCACAAATGTTCACTTCTAGGCATTTGTGGTTCCCTCCTGTCCTGGATTCGCTCTTTCTTATTCGGTAGATCACAATCTGTCGCCATCAATGCCTCTTCCTCTCCTTCTTTCCCTGCCCTCTCAGGAGTTCCCCAAGGCTCTGTTTTAGGACCCCTTCTTTTCTCCCTTTACATCAGTGACCTGCCCTCCTTACTTCCTCCTAATGTACACTGTATTCTTTACGCAGATGATGTTAAACTCTGGTCTTACTCTGATCCTGCCTCTCTCCTATCCTCTCTTGAGATTCTATTGGGGTGTCCGGAAAGTTCGTATAATTTTTTGTTTTTATTTGTTATTCAATGCTTTACAATTCTCAGTGACCAATGTATGCCCCCTTCTTTCTCACTACCTCCCTCCAGCTCTCCAGTACTCGAGACCCTCCAGGGCAGGGTCTCGATTCCTCTCTTCCAGAATGCGGGTTTCTTCGAGACCGCCCCGTTCACGAAAGCCCTCACAACTTCATCTCGATTCTTGAACTTCTTTCCTTTGCAGAAGTCAGAGAGAGGGAGCGGAAGCAGTGGTAATCGCATGGGGAGAGATCCAGGGAATACGGTGGATGGGGAATCCTCTCGATCTTCAGCTCGTCCATTTTCTTCTGGGTCATCTTCGCTCGATGTGGGCGAGCATTGTCCATCAGAAGAAGAATTTTGCCCTGGTTCAGGAGTCTGGGAGGGACTCTGATCGCGACATCTTCCAGTTCTTTAGAGAAGAGGTCGGCATTGATGCTGGTGCCAGGGGCGAGGATCTCCCAGTAGATGGGACCGAGCACTGAGAAGAAGAAGCAGAGGAGTTCCTTCTTTCCGTGCTCTTCCTTCTTCGGGACGGGCGTGGGCTTCTCATCTGCATCCACCCATTGCAGTCTCCTCACAGGGTTATCGTACGTGATCCACTTCTCATATGTAGCGATGATGGAATTGACCCATCGAAGATTGGATCTACGATGGAGTAATTCCCGACAGACTTGAACACGATTTTTCAGCTGTTCGGGGGAGAGGTCATGGGGAATCACTTGTGGGAGTTTCGGCTTCTTCCCAGATCGATGGAGGATATCGGACACCGTTGACCTGGGAGTACCAGTATCCTTCTTCAACTCACGCACACTGGCCATGGGCTTGCGCTTCAGTGTGCGGAGAACGAGAGGCTGATCGAGGGAGGGAGGGCGTCCAGAGCGGGGTGAATCATCGAGACCAAACTCCCCTTTCTTGAAGCGGGAGAACCACTTATAGCAGAATGGTATGGAGGGGGCGTCAGCTCCTTCCGACTGGGCCAGGGCAGAATGGGCCTCCTTCACGGATCGGCCAAGACGGTAGTAATGAAGTAAAACTGCTCGGAGGTAGAGATGGGAGTACATCACAAGAATCAATGTAGCAACTAGGAGACTGATTAAATCCTCTCACTACTCAACGTCAGAATGATGCAATACATTTTTGACAAACAAATTGCGCAATCACTGCATTTGATCGCGAACTGACTTTTTTCCGAAGCATTATACGAACTTTCCGGACACCCCAATATATAAGTGGTCATCTGACTGGGGCCTTACCGTATCCCTCACTAAGCCCGAAACAATGCTAATTGGAAGATCACATCCCCCCTCTATCTTCACTCTTAATGGCACTTCTCTCCCTACCGTATCCCAGTTCACCGATCTAGGAGTCACATACTCTAATAAACTTGAGTTCAGCGCACACATATCTAGTAAGATCTCAAAGGCCCGTTCTCGTTGCTCATACATCCTGCGATCCTTTGTCTCCAAAAATCCTCAACTGTATTCTCGTCTCTTTGCTACTTACGTCCGCCCTATACTCGAATATTGCTCCGAACTTTGGTCCCCTCAGAGTATAGACTTATCTCGTAGCATCGAGTGTGTTCAGCGCAAGTTCACTAAATCCGTACTTCTTAAATGTGGCATCGCCTGTAAACCTTATCCTGACCGTCTGCGTTATTTTCAATTAGAACCGCTAGAATACCGACGTACTATTATTGACCTAGTGTTTATATATAAAGTGATTCATGCAGATGTTGATACAGGCTGTCCCGAATTCCTATACCTAGTACCCCCTCGACCTAGACGCCCAAATCTTTTTCAATTACGTAAACGCCGTTCCACTTCCACTTTTTACCATTCCTTTCTCACCAATAGAGCAGTTCCCTTATGGAACTGTATCCCTCATAATATTGTCATCTCTAGAAATAGTGAATTGTTCTCACTTAGAGTAAAATCAATCCATAATATTGCTTACTCTCATTACTGCTAATTAGCTCTCTCTTAAACTTATTTATTGCCATTTTTCCCTTTGTCATCAAGTCATGGCATCGTAATATCATGTCCTTATTTCCCGTAGCAATCATTCTATAACTCTGTGCTGTCACACATGATAAATTATTATTATTAGGTCACACCTCTACTGAATTATAATTTGTAGAGTTTTTCGGTAGGAACTATTGGTACTATTGCGGGAGCAAACTCTCTGCGCTTATACTCCAACAAGAATAAATTCGGTACTCATCAGTAACGAGAGAGGAAACGAGAGGGTGCAGCATGTGGCTAGGGAAGAGGAACAGAGGAGAGCAACGTGACGTCATGGCTCAGTTTACTAATTTTATATCACACTCCACCACTGATGTCAAAAACTTCCGAAGGGATCGACTCATATATTTTTTTTCATTAACAGGGAGAACAGAGATATATTGAATACTCTCAACTTAGTCGGCCTACCTGCGTATCGCGATACTCCTACTCACCACGAGGTAACTGCGGTAACCTAGTTTAAAAAAAATATATATGTGGCTCGTTATTACGCAAGAACAAAATATAAGAAGTGATTGTTTTACTGCAATGCCTCGAGGACGTACTGCATATGCAGACTTACTGGACTCATAGGGAAAATGCATAGCCACAATTCACCAGGTTTGAAAAGACAGCGGGTGCAAAATTCAGCGCTTCTTAATAATTTCCTATCGCACTCCGACCACGATTACACAAACTTCGGAAGAGCATGCATAATATTGGTTGACTGATCATAATCAAACAACCGGGACTGATCCACCTCATCACTTGTTTTTTTAATTGTTTCATTATCAACACCAGCCGGTATCCATCGAATATTCTCAGCTTGGTTGGCATATCTGATTATCGTGATACTCCGACTCACCAAGCGCTTTTTGGGATAAACATGGAAGAGATATCAACTAATGAGATCTAGGGAAGTTGTTGACATAAAATAGAAAATGGTTTTTGTTGTAGGGGCTTGTCACATTCCCGTTTCGAGTTGGATATATGGACATTAGACAAGATGCGTCAGAAATTTCTGTAGAGCATTTAGATCCAAAAAAATCGCAATGTCGTGAATTCTTCGACGAATAGCATTAGAGTTTCGATTTCAATAGTTTCAAAATCGAAAATGAACTTTGTGAACTTTGAATATCTGCGCGAAAATTGAACTATAAAAACTCACCAAAATTTGCCCTAGTACATTTACTAATTACACAGGGTCGTCGCTTTGGATACTTTGGGAAATCCCGATGAATTGCGTTAATGAATTATCTTTTATCATGCTGTGAGATTGTCAGGGGAGCGAAAAGACATTTTGGGGGCAGGAGGATTCGAACCAACGACCTTCCGATCACGTGACGGGTGCTCTAACGCTATACCCCCTTGCTCGACTAGTCCGGTGTCTCGCGCTATGATCTTCGGGAACTGTTCTGTATCGGGCCTCACACACCCTTACAATGCCTCAATACAAAAAAGAAAATACCTGATGAACCGCTTTAAAAACTAGATAATGAACAACGAGTAGAACACATTTCGATCGGGAATCCCTGACTGGAAGGAGAAATGGATCATAGACGGAGAAAATGTGGCGTTATCGATGAAAAATCCAAATAATTTCGAGTAAAAAACAATATTTTAAAGTTCCCACTTGAAGCAAATGGATTTTTAAATTGTTAAGTACTCTGACAAACTGCAACAATGATGCAACGGGGGGGGGGGCGTGCCATGAGTGCAAAGAAATGCAAATAGGACATGAATGTTGTTTTATACTTGGGTGCAAGGATTCCATTGCTTGGTTGGAATGAACAGGCTAATAGGGAATTCTTGTCACATGAATGCTCATGGTATGCATTCTTCTCGATACACGGTATCGTAAAATCGTATGAAATATTTTAAATTTTAATCTCTCTGCACTACTAAGATTCCATGATAAGACGCTCTGGTCTGATAGGCAAAACTCGCAACAAGAATCCACAAGATTTCGAAAGTCAATATCAGAAATATTTTATCGCTGGTTTTCGAAATGATTGAAGGCTCTACGAGGAAGAGCCTGCGAGGAGCAGTATTCCCTCTTCATATGTTGGGGCGCAATGTACAGTCGAGAGGGTTGCACACCAGAGAGATTACCGCCCAAGCCTGCAAGATAAAAAAAATCCGAGAGATGGTTCAAACTCCATTGAGAGCGGAGAGAATCATTACCACTAGTCTAATCAGTATGATTTTGAGGCCTCGACCAATTCAGTATATTGGATCAATCCCGTCACTAGTAAATTTCTCCTGTTGCGATGACCTGCTTTCACCTAGCAACAACTGTTTCATTTCATCTCTCAAATTACCGGCATCAATCACATTACTCATCGGGTTCATCGGCAGCGAGAGGGAGGACGAGGCGGTGTAGGCTCTGGCGAGGGAGGAGGTCGAGAGGAGAGCGGCTTTAGAACCTTTAAACTGGAGGAATTCACACGAGCATAAACTACAGTTTGTTTTTCGCAAAGCCTTGCCATTGGCACTGAAATAAGCCGCATCGCTATGCTTCAGTAAAAGCGGTGAAACCCAAGGCAGCTGCAAATAAAAAATCTAATTTTAATTTTAAAAAAGGCAATTCACTGACGAACAGAATGTGGATCAGGGATAAGGCATCCAAGCGAAACACAAGAGACGCTAGACTCATACAATTACGAAAATTAGGACTGCTTTTATTACCACTGCGAATATAAAATATAGTTTTGTGTGAAAACTCCATGATCCATCAATTATCACACAATCATAAACTATTCAATAACTATTGCAGCTACGATCTCACAGGTAATTTACTAATTTCGCATTGCATATAAAATATTGTAACCGTAAGATTCAAAGCCAAAATTGACAGGAATGGACAAAGCGATCACTGTCGAGAAATAGCTTAACTTTCAAAAATGATAATGCAATAACGATTTATGGGTTCAATGTCATGCTTATCTCGTCCATCTTGCAAAAAAAATGTTCGATGTTACATCAAATGGTTTCTTGAATTTGATCAACGTCTGCCTCTGCGATAGACAGATTGTTGTTTCTAGAGGTACACATATTCAGTTACTTCCTTGTAATATCATGATATATCAAAGCGAGAAGGGAAAATTTATTACTCCAAGAAAAATTGTGATGCTCTGGTTTGATATTGATCATATTCATTGATGCTTCACTATGATTATATCTAGACATCTCCCCGCACATTGCAATTCGTTCAGGATACGACTTTTCAACATTTCTCTAATCCTTCCTGTCCATTCCTAATGCTCACTTGCATTTTTCTCACCACATCGCCCAACTCTATCTTCCACTCACCGATGGGCGTCACGGCATTATTGTTGGTGTTGTCGTCGGCCGGTCAGTTAAAGGAGTAGTAAATGCAAACGCGCGCCCGGTTGGAATATGTTTCACCTAGTGACGCACTCTCTTCAGGTCGCGTGGATCTCGTCCCCTTCCATGAGCTTTCCCTGATCTGGCTCCCAGCCAACTAGCTATAACGGAATTGAGATATCAATGTGAAAATTTCAGAGCTTCTTACGTTGTGTAGCTCTAGGCAGTGCATGTGATAGCTTCAAAAATTGAATTTTGAGTTTACTCCTCATTTAAATGATGAATTTTCTTGGATTACGTTATTCTATGATTTGCATGAATACCTAGATCTTATTGAACACAACCGAACCTCGGGGAAATGAACAACCCATGTTGAGATGCGACGTTTCACCTGGCGATGCTCACCTTATTCACTTCTAATCATTTCCCATAGTTTCAACTCGTCATTAATTAACCGGAAGCGATTGTCATAATTCGCAAACAATACCAACACCATAACCCTCTAAATAATGAAAATCGGAAGTGATCAGAATCTCTACGGGTTACAGTAGTTACTGGAATACTGGAATATGAATTTGTTACGATATTTGGTTTTTATGTAACCATAATTTTCCAATCAAATACTCAATTTTGGACCATGAATAGATATGGAGTGAAACTCAAGTTCGCATGGTAACAGGAATTATATATGCTAATGTAGGGTATCGCACACTAGTAACAATCAAACAACTCCCAAGTCGCTACGTCAAATCTCCAGCGAAGGGCGCCCCGTTGCCGAAATATCCGTTTCCGAAATGTCCGCCCCCAGCAATCACCGATAGTTGGGGGAATTGACAAATTTTTTGTTGTACCGCATATCCTAGTCAAATTGCCCCCAACTCCTTCACGATCAATATCAACGAATGTTGAGACCTCCATTCACATTTTGGATTCGATTTTGACAGCAACATGGAAAAAATAATTGAACGGCTAAAATTCATAAAATCGAGCGACTCTTTCACGAAAAAGTAATTTTTCCATTTCTAACAGTCAGACTGGTGTTTCTTCTGGTTCGTATCTTTGCTTGTTTCTTCCCATTTCAGTTCTAGGTCTGCTTCTTTATTACATAAAATTAATCTCTCCAGGTGGCAGTGTGACGCCTTTGGTTATTATATCAATCCCCGTAAATGTATAATTACATTCATAGTTAGAGTCTTCCTTAGATCATGTATGTATACACGATATTTTCTCAACGCTTGTTCATTCTCAGTATTTAGTCCTTCAAATAACACTTTGGCTTGGTGGCTAAATATCCACGATCTCTTCAACTCACCGATGGTCATAGCGACGTCGTCGGGGTTAAAACAGGGCACTGACGATCACGACCTTGAAAGAAAGTGCGGCAATGGGGATTATGAGCACTTTATTATCTCATTTGATTTAAATATTTTGATCAGGAAAATGTTCACGGTATTGTGGAATACTCCATCTTCGGGAACTTCATTCACTCGTGAAACATTAATCTCAACATACAATGAGAAACGGGAGAAATGAGACGGGAGAAATTCAATTTCGACGAACGTTTGACCTTCGCAATTTCACAGGCTCAATTTCACCGTGCATTTTAAAGAATGAACGAAGATGAACTGCACTAACAAACTTACTGGGCAAACAAATTTCGGATCAGAATACTTAATATTGATTGGCTGATCTACTCAAACAATCAGGACTGATCGATAGCATCACTGGTTTCTGAATTGTTCCATTATCACACTCAAACGGGATAAATTGAATCCTCTTAAATCGATGTGCCTATCCGCTTATCGCGATGCCCCAAATCACCAAGCTCTGTGTGAACTAAACATGGAAAAGGGATCAAATAATAAGGTCACGAGAAGTTGTTGATATAGAATTGCAAAATGTTTTTTTTGTTAAATGTATTGTCACATTCCCGTTTCAAGTTGGGTGAATTACAATTACACAAGAAACCTCACTAATTTCTGTTGAACCCACAGATCCAAAAAAATATC
This sequence comes from Pristionchus mayeri, assembly GCA_036245805.1. Lineage (NCBI taxonomy): Eukaryota > Metazoa > Nematoda > Chromadorea > Rhabditida > Neodiplogasteridae > Pristionchus > Pristionchus mayeri. The sequence continues at coordinate 45,694,431 of BTRK01000004.1, read as the reverse complement.
ATAACATCGTCAAAATTTGACGTATAACATTAAAGTTTCGATTGTCAATGAATCTCATTAAGCATATTGAAGATACCTGATGAGCCAGTTGGAGAACATCACTTGGAACGAGGAAGAAGAACGGAATAGAAAACTCACCGATTTATATCATAGAATGTAAAAATGCTATTTTTCAGTACGTCGTTAGCGATGACAATTAGGCATAATTCCGGAAAAAAATTACAATGCCATAATAAAATACCAAGCACAAGATTAGCGCTTCTGAAATCTTTCAGCAAAAATTATAAGGTCAAAGTGCAACAAGGATTCAACAGGAGACGCGCCATGTATGCAAAGAAATGCAGATATGTAGATTATGTTGGGCATGGTATCAAAGGTCGATCGAACATCAACCCCCACCACTATTTTGGACCCTGACCCCTTGACCTATACGTCTATGCGCGCTGCCTGGCAAAAATGTGTCAGGCAGCGCGCAGCTATTCATGGGTGTCTCCGCCGGCTTGGGCAACTACATATGTCCACAACAAACAATGTTTCTACAACGAGCGGACGCAGAATTTACTACAGATTAAAATTTGATTCTTACTCCAGCGACGATTATGTACACAATATTTCGAAGAACAAACATAATGATGAGCTGCTGATGTACTCCAACAATCGAGACTGATCGACCTCATATGCTATTTCGAAATTGTTTTATTTGTAGCGCGACCTAGGAAATATCGAATGCTATCAACTTCGTCGGTCTATCTGCTTACCGTGATACCCCAACTCACCAAGCTTGAATGCCTAAAATACCAAACCAATGTGCTGTGCTCATAAAAAAAAGGAAAATAATATAGGACATCCGTAGAACTTTTAGTTGAAATAGTAAGTGTACCATTTCCGTTCCTTCTATTTCCACTCACCGATGGGTGCGGGACGTTAACGTAATGCGTTATCGGTGTTGATCCCGTTTGTGACTGGGGATAACAATCTGCAACAAGTGAGCGAGATTGAATTCTCTTGAAGTGAACTATTTTTGGGGATTGAAAGTAAAGCCAAGATAGCATTGAAAAAAAATGTTCCTTATGGGAATGAATAACTCATGCCGCAGAAACCCACCGGGAAATTACAACAGAATTTGGATAGTCAATTAAATTTTTCGATTTTAAATTTTTCTGCAGAAGGGTTCAAAGCTAACTACACAATTGGTGATTCAAGTTTGACAGTTTAGCAAGCGTGCAGGAAGGAACCTCAATAATGTTTATTGGCTTCTGAATTTATCCAAAAACTGAAAATAAACCTAATGAGTCAGTTACAGAACATGTTATCGATCACGCGGAAGAGGGAGAAAAGATGGAGATCACGCGTAGAAGGAAGATTCCAGTCGGCGGAAAGTATATTTAATTAATGAAATGAATAATGGTGTCATAAAAAATATCCGCCAATTCAGGTAAGGTCTTCGTGCAAGGTGTTGAAGAACACGCGTGAAGAAGACTATGACAAGAGCTAGGAACCTATGAGTATTATATATTTAATCCCGATGATTAGTGTAAGTATGTACTTTCAACAACTGATTCCCTATTAACGATCGCTTTGAATTTCATAGACAATTAAGATATCTACCAGTTGCAAGATTCGCTCTGCATATTGATGTATAAATTCGAACATTCAACAGCTCAATAAAAAAGATTAAATAAAATTAGATTTTTTTAAATCTTAAATTTGAAAAGAAAACAGAATGCTATCACATTCAAGATAGATACTTACCAAAAAGAAGAACTTTTTTGCAATATTGTGTAGCAAAAGGGTCCATATACAAATTTCTTCAATGCAGGAGACCTACCACGCTACTGAACACGTTCGAACGCCTACAAAAGTAAAAAAAAATTATATTCAGCAACTCCCTTTCTGAATAGAGTTGTAAATCAGAATCAGTAAGGCACTTTGTTTCCAATCCATCAAAAGAGTATGAAAATGGACAAGGTGTCAACAACGAATGAGGGAGCACAAACTTTCCATACACATCAGTAGCGAGAGGACGAAGGAGGCGGTGTAGTTTCAACTACTGTTTTTGATTTTTTATTGAGAATTCTAAATGTTACTGACATGAGCCACAGATCTTGTTTTTGTAACCGCGGTGAAACCCACAGTAATATTAAGAGGCCGGATCTGAGAAGAGTCACCACTGCCCGGGCATTGCGCCAAGAATTTCGATTCAGGCCATGGTACTCATAGGACCTAGAGTGCTTAGGGTGCTAATTTGAAATTTAACAAGGACACCTCCTGGGTCACGCAAAGCGGTCCGCCAGGTGTGGGTACAGTGAAAAATGATGAATTTTCATATTTTCTCAGCCGATCAAGCTAGACTCCAAATTCCTTTTGCGTTATACTAGGCTACCCCAAACTGAGTTGGGGCACCATTGACATCGAATTCGGGTCCATTCTCAAAATGACATTTTGATCGAATTTTTCATTTTTCCCGAATTTTTTCCAGGTTACAGGAATTTCCGCATATAATTTCCTGTATCAGCTGGCAGCACACTTACTGCCCCTTCATATCAGATTGTCACGTTGACCATTCGGTCTTTAACATGCCTCGAAAAATCGAGTTGAAGTTCATATGGTCGTTGTCAATTCGGTTGGTTTCCAGTTCCAAAATTGTTTTCTTGTCTGGATGAACTCATATTGACTGAAAAACTATTAGGTAGTGTAGCATTTACTCCTATGACTTCGGCGACTTCGTTTTATAACATGCATACCTAGTCCACTTTTCATGGCTTTTCGCCTATTGAGCAACTTTTCACAGCGAGCTTTACCCTGAAATTTTCTTTTACAGGAGTTTCCGCCTATAATTTCCTGTACCAAATTGTAGCACACACCCATCCCGGTCATGACTTACTGTCGTAGTTACAATTCGTGTTTTACATATCGAGAAAAATTGACGACGAATAATCACATGACGACTTATCGCACAAATGAACGCGGTTCGCTTGGGAGTCAGCCAAGCAACCTGGTTTTTGTTTCATTGTTATCAGTATAGCCTCCACTCTTATACAATATAGTAATCCTAGTACCAGGCGACCTTGAGTCCCCCACCATCGACCAGGGGGTCATGGTCCAGATATGAGAAATTGAGAGGTAGGTCATGAACAGATAAACACAAAGTACCGTACCCAATCGATAGTACGGAACCTTAGTAGTAACCTCAAGACAGTTCCATCGGTCAGATTCAGTTCCTTGGGTTAAATATTGTTCCAAAATTTCCGAACAGTGACGTGATGTTAGGTAAATATACAGTACACGTTAAATAATACAGTACCCCAGTAACTACTGTAACAAAGTATTGGGTGTATACTTTATAACGTGCATACCTAGTCCACTTAAAAAAAACAGGTTGCTTGACTGACTCCCAAGCGAACGGCGTTAATTTGTGCGATAAGTCTTCATGTGATTATTCGTCGTCAATTTTTCTCGATATGTTAAAGCACGAATTGTAACTACGACAGTAAGTCATGACCGGGATGGGTGTGTGCTACAATTTGGTACAGGAAATTATAGGCGGAAATTCCTGCAAAAGAAAATTTCAGGACAAAGCTCGCTGTGAAAAGTTGCTCATTAGGCGAAAAGCCATGAAAAGTGGACTAGGTATGCACGTTATAAAACGAATTCGCCGAAGTCATAGGAGTAAATACTACACTACTTGATAGTTTTTCAGTCAATATGAGTTCATTCAGACAAGAAAACAATTTTGGAACTGGAAACCAACCGAATTGACATCGACCATATTAACTTCAACTCGATTTTTAGAGGCATGTTAAAGACCGAATCGTCAATGTGACAATCTGATATGAAGGGGCAGTAAGTGTGCTGCAACCTGATACAGGAGATTATATGCGGAAATTCCTGTAACCTGAAAAAAAATCGGAAAAAATGAAAAATTCGGTCAAAATTTCATTTTGAGAATCAACCCGAATTCGACGTCAATGGCGCCCCAACTCAGTTTGGGGTAGCCTAGTATAACGCAAAAAGAATTTTGAGTCTAGCTTGATCGGCAGAGAAAATATGAAAATTCATCATTTTTCACTGTACCCACACCTGCCGGACCGCTTTGCGTGACCCAGGCGGTATCCTTGTTAAATTTCAAATTAGCACCCTAAGCACTCTAGGTCCTATGAGTACCATAGCCTGAATCGAAATTCTTGGCGCAATGTCCGGGAAGGGGCCCAAATGGTAACTCTCCTCAGATCCGGCCTCTTAAAAGTCACAAGGCGACTAAGTTGTGCCGTACCCCTTGCAAAATAAAATGACATTGAGAGCACCTTCAGGCAGGAAAAATGCTGCATGATGCAACTACCCCGGAACCGATATGTTGTCGATATCACGGATCTCCTGTGCAGTAAAGTTAGACCATTTTGCGACAGAAAAAGGGAAGCGTAGTTTTGCGTAGTGAGAAACTTTCCAATGACAAGTCAGATTTTTTTTAGAAAAACGTAATTCTCTAATAATTATTTTTTCGAAGCCTCACCGCTCATTGGAAAATCCACATGTGTGAAACATAGCAAAGGCAGACGCACCACTGATTGCGTCCGCGATGTAGCACTCTAGTCTACCGTAATTGTTTCGCAAGTGAATTGGAAATAATAATCATTGATGTTTTATACGATGAACCGAGAAATAACTGCACATATAGAAATTCACCTGGAATATTAGGTAAGTTTTCATAACCAGAATTCGCAAGGTTTCATAAGCCAGCGGACGCACAATCCAGGGAAGTTTATTATTTTCTATATTACTCCATTAATGAGCACATGAATTTCCGATGGCTAATGATGATCGGCTGATACGAAGTTATTATTTCGTTTTTCATATTTTTTTAATGTTAAAACAAGGCGCACACTAACTTAATTCAAACAGCAAAAGAATCAAGCAAAAGTTATTATTTTACGCGTTTGATGCGCGGTTGAATTTCGAGGCTCCGCCCATATTTCTGCGCGCCGTCTCATTAGTCAATTCTAAAATTTCGGAACGTGTTAAATTTGCTATAGTACAATTCATTGGGAACAACTGATTTCGGTAGGATTGATTTACCCCTGATGCTTCAACTCACCATGTTCGGGAGAATTGGGCAGATCTAATATTCAAGTGTTTTAATTTTGTGACCTAGGAGCTAAACTTTGACCACCTAATGGGAGATTCCTGTCATCATATGATGCCCTTGAGACTGCGGTTCACCAGGCATTAAAATTTTGCAAGAAAATACTATTTTCTACTTTTAACAATTAACTCATAATTAACGGATAAATTCAGAGAACTCTAACAATGCGCCGCAACGACTAATTTCGAATTTTCAGTGTAAAATTACTCGCGAAGCCATAATTACGACAAACTATTGTAACAACTCCCAGTTCTGCACGTAGTCCAGTACGACGCCTGTGAAGATCATCCCGCGGGGCAAACTGGAAGGTTAAAAGGGAATAGTATAGCAAAAATACATCAAAGTACATTGCTCCCTCATTTTTATCACGGCCTCCAAGTAGTACCGCGAGAGGACCCACACGGACGAAGACTTGCTACCTCTAACGGTCAAAAACTGAATTTAAATCGAGCGTACCCTGGTTGATTGGTATAATTCAGCAAGCCCCTGTCAATCTTTAAAGCGGAGGGTTACTACTGACAACGTCAATAGGATTCGAGTTTCAGAAAGTCATAATCATGCTGGGCGATGGGTTTTTCACCGATCGAGCCATTGATGGTAACAAATTTAAACAAAAAATCTTTTGTAGTATTGGTTCCTTTTTAGAGTAATTTTAAATTATTTCGAATTGGTATTTGGTGCGCTAAATAGCTGTATTAATGAACCATTTAGAGCGCTTGAAACATACCAGGTAATAATACTAGATTGCCCAAAAAAGGAAATCGTAGATCTATCTAGAATCGAAGGGCTGTGAATCTTTCATACGCACTCTCAACCCTTGTTCGATTTATGTTTCATCCTATCGCCATCATGTTGTTCTGTGGGGTTTTCGCAATATCTGTGACGTTCCCGAGGTCAATTTAAAATCAGGTCAATCCTAGTGTAATTTTATTTGAGTAGATTAACAGTAGCTCACAGCGTGTCAGAGAGATCGAGTTCCTTTGTTTGCTGCGGCGCTCGAGAAATTTCATTCCTGTCCACTTGTTAAAGTGGAGCGGTGAGCCAATGCTTTATAATATCTGTGAAACACATATCATAACTTTGTAGAGAACATGAAATTTGAAAATTTAAATACATATGTTTCTTTTGTTATTAGTAAAGGGGCATGTCCTCCGTTCTTAACTTTTTAGAATATTTTTGAAATTTCTTAGTGTGTTATTTTGCATAAGGCCATAAATTTACGCACCAAAATTAAAACTCCTCTTAGGGAATTAATGCCAGACCCCACTTGTGGGGTGTTTTCTGATTCCTCAATTTTTTTTTTTTTTTTTTTTTTTTTTTTCTTTTTTTTTTTTTCTGAAGCACTACAGCTAGTACGGACAGATTTTTGATATTTTATTTTGTATTCGAGTAATCATGAAAAATGTACATTCTGCTGCACATTTATAGCCGATTTTCGAAAGCTAAAAACAATATCAAAAATCTGTCCGTACCAGCTGTAGAGCTTCTCATGAGGATTCAGAAAACACCCCACAAGTGGGGTCTGGCATTAATTCCCTAAGAGGAGTTCTAATTTTGGTGCGTAAATGTATGGCCTTACGCAAAATAACACACAAAGAAATTTCAAAAATATTCTAAAAAGTTGAGAAGGGAGGACATGCCCCTTTACTAATAAGACATATGTATTTATATACAAAAGAGACATATGTATTTAAATTTGCTTATTTCATGTTCTCTACAAAGTTATGATATGTGTTTCACAGATATTATAAAGCATTGGCTCACCGCTCCACTTTAACAAGTGGACAGGAATGAAATTTCTCGAGCGCCGCAGCAAACAAAGGAACTCGATATCTCTGACACGCTGTGTAGCTCCCTTCATTCTAGTAATATCCTGGAAACATAAATGCAATGACTAGAAAGCTTCATTATTACCATTGAAAAGGTCTCGCTGAAACCCGCATTGCCTTATTCTGGATGCTCTCCTCGCCACGCGATGCGAACGATGTGGGCATGTGTAGGGACTAGGGTGGCGAAAATGGCTCAACGGGTCGTCTTTTAGAAAGCGAGAAAGGGTCAGGAAAGGATAGAGAGGACATCCTTCCCGCTGGCATAGATGAGCCTTGAGCCATTTGTGAGCCGTTTCGGACGGCTCACAAATGGCTCAAGGGAAGAGACGCGAGAGAGTGTGTGGATGTAAGAGAGCAAGGAAGGGGAACTGCCAGGGGGGAGAGACGAGGGGAGAGACTGCCGATACTCTTGAGCCGCCAAAAACGGCTCACAAACGACTCAGGGTTGTAAAACGGCTCGAGCCAACGAGAGGGAGGCTGTAAACCCCCTCTGAAGGATGAGCCGCGAGAGGCGGTAAACAAGACGGATATCCTTGAGCCATTCTCGCCACCCTAATCGAAAGCACATGGACAGAGCTTTCGAATTATTTTTTGATCAAGTAATTTGGTCAAGAATGAACGCTGTGATTGCTCTATCTTGCTTTCGAAGGGGCATTGTGTCAGAGGAAAGTGGGCGGAGCTTGTGGTCCCTAGGCATATGGTTGAGATCCGCGTGCCCGCGCTGGATCTCCTCACGCGCCAAGCGCGCCGCCTCGGCGTCATTCCATTCTTTGAAAAGAGCTAAATATCATTAAATAGTACATCTGTAAATAATAAAGAGCTAGGAAAAATTTTGGTTTTTGTTAACAAAAGAAAAGAATACTGACTGATGATCGCACCTTCTTAACTTTGAGCTTTAAAGAAACTCGAGATCAACAGGGCTGTATTTTTTCTAGACATTTTTCCAGATATTCGTTTGTGTCCGTCGATTCCACACACGTCACTAACCGGTGCGTAAAAGCCAGTCAGGAACTAATTATGCAATACCAATTTCAGAAACAGGATCTGTGCGTTATTTAAGAACATACTATTCTACAAAGTATTGACCAATCTTTGCAACGCGAGCCATGCGGGAGAATAATATTTATTTCGAACATCTTTTGGAAGAACTACAGTACCGGACAAACGTATGAATTCTAAATAAAAAAATAAAATAAAATAAAACCTTTCATCCGCGATGAGATATCGACTCAATTTTTTTAGTGATTAGGGTACACGTTTATTTCCGATCCGTCACACATCGTATTGTGAAAGTACATCCTCTGATGTGTAGAATTCATCAGTAAACTCATTGCTCGCATTTGCAATCTCTGGGAAAATCGATTTGAGCAATCAACTTCTTATTGAAGAATGTCAGACATTAATAATCAAAGAATAAATACATCATCGATATGTAGAGGAATTGTAAATATGTATGTTGTATGGTTTGTCATACCTTCATAGATGGGACCCATTCCATCACAAGTAATATCACCAAATTGAGAGACCTCCGTCCACACTGAGGTTACGAATTTGACAATAACAAACACTTCCTTTTGGATCAAAGAAATTATATATTTACAAGTTTATGATTGCTTGATATACCATTTACTCGTATGAATACATATGCGGTAGGTCAATAACCCATTATGCAGAAACCCTTCGGGAAATTTCAACATAATTCGGACAGTCCATCGTTTGTATTTTTTTCACAAAGTCCACAGGAAATACTATCGAGAAGACGTTTCCAAGAAATATGTGAACCTGTTGAGACAGTGTTCCACCAGGTATCCAATTTTCATTTCAGGGGGAACACTACAGTGTAACCAAGACGTGTCCTGCATAATCACTCAGCAAAAAAACTGAGCAGAGTAAAAATGAGGATGAACGGACGAGAGAAAATGCGAAATGAGAAGGGGCGTGCCGATTTGTCGTAGTTAATCTCTACTACCCTATTCCAGCTTCTCCCCCACCCTTCGCGGTGATTCTCTCTTTCTCACTTCATTGAATGCAGTGATAGGTCGGCAGATCTGCACGTCGGCTTGATTTCCGCCCATGCCTGAAAGCGAACAAAGAGATTTTAAATAGAGTCAACCTTTTTGATGCGATTTATTAATCGGTTTGCAAGTGAATTGTAAATTATAATAGTAATAATTTTTAAGGGGGACTTCATTACACAGACAAAATCTCAGGGCTTATAAGGGTAGATCATAACCAGAATTCACAAGGCGACGAATGTGAGTGAATGTAGAATATCGTGAACTTTAATGTGTATTCCTCCAGCAATGATGATGCAATTTCTCAGATTCCTGCTTACCTCGTCGAATGCAGTGGATGCATTCACATTCAAAATCAAGAAGACGCTAGTCGATGTGACTTGGATTCCAGCGAATATGCAGCAGCTATAAAATGGGTTTGACTTAAAGTAATCACGATTCTATGACGGATTTTATATTGTGATTACAATATTCGGGAAAGGGATCCATTGAATGGTTGCAGTAGGGAGAGTGTACGGCAAGGTGAAGTAAGGTGCCACGAGGATGGGATATACACAATAATTTGTATGAATTCAATTCATAGAACACATCGTTTTTGAAATACACATATTTCTCATTTTGTGGGTAGATAGAGGGAGAAGGGTGGTTTCATGATACTATAATTTCAAGGTTGATGGGAAGTAAGTACAGTAGCGCCCAAAAGTATTGAAACGATTTGAATTTTTCATAGAACTTTTTCTACCGTTGACTTAGCAAGTTCGACGTTGGGGCGCTATATAGCAAACCAATCGAAGAATACGATGCGAGTATTGCGTCATCACGAGCTTCATAATTGATTGCGTAGTGATGACGCAATCAAATTTTACTTTTTCAAACAGTATTTATTCTTACATAGATTTTTTTCCTACTCGCCAAACTTTCCGTGGTTGGAGTCATGCCCGAGTCCTACCCAGAAAATTTTGTTGAGGTTGCTGCGCGACCGCACGTTTGCTGCAGCCTTGCTGAAAAAAGGGGTCTGAAATTCAGAACTCAGCTCCCAGATTAGCTAGAAACTCGTTCAAAGAATCAAAATGATCGCTATCATGAATAGAGATGATCCAGAGAATATGCACACAATATCTCATAATTTGCCCTCAGGACATGAAAAAATCACTTTTTCGTATGACCATTTTTTGACCATTCATAACTTTGTGGGCAATTTTTGTAAAAATCTGTTTTTTTGCGTGAGAATGTTCGAAATGTATTGAAGAACTGAATTCCAACTTTTTAGAGCGTTTGGATATCTTTCCAGCCCGCGGCGTGCGTTTATCGGAGGTATGCTAGGGTCCGGAAACACCTTGTTTACCCCTATGGGCGAGAGAGTGCAGCCGACGAGAGTGCGTAAACAGGGTGTTTCCCGACCCTAGTATACCTCCGAAAAACGCACGCCCCGGGCTGGAAAGATATCCAAACGCTCTAAAAAGTTAGAATTCAGTTCTTCGATACATTTTAAACATTCCTATGCAAAACTCAGATTTTTAACAGACATTTCCCAAAAATTGGTCATACAAAAAAGTGATTTTTTCATGCCCTGATGGCAAATTATGAGATATTGTTTTCATATTCTCTGGATCATCTCTATTCATGATAGCGATCATTTTGACGCTTTAAACGAGTTTCTAGCTAATCTGGGAGCAGAGTTCTGAATTTCAAACCCCTTTTTGCAGGAAGGCTGCACAAAACGTGCGGTCGCGCAGCAACCTCAAAAAAAATTTCTGGGTAGGCCTCGGGCATGACTGCAACCACGGAAAGTTTGGCGAGTAGGAAAAAATCTATGTAAGAATAAATAATGTTTGAAAAAGTGAAATTCGATTGCGTCATCACTACGCAATTAGTTATGAGGCACGTGATGACGCAATACTCGCATCGTATTCTTCGATTGGTTTGCTATATAGCGCCCCAACATCGAACTTGCTAAGTCAACGGTAGAAAAAGTTCTATGAAAAATTCAAATCGTTTCAATACTTTTGGGCGCTACTGTATATTGTAGGACGATTTAAAATGTAAATTAAAGTGGGCGAAATCCCGCGTTCTCGGACTTCGACACCTCGTGTATTGTGGTTATGAGTTTCCCCTATCAGCCGAGATAAGTTGTTAGTTCAGTTTTTCGTCGTCAGATGGTGAAAAAATACAAACACAGTTCACATGTGAGCCAATCAGTTAAGTAACTATTCTCGAAAACGCGACTCAATCATTCAAATATAATTTCACGCTTTCCAGACTGGGATTTTCTTTCCGTGCATGCCATTTTCCTCCTTGCAACGCGCAGATTCTGGGTTCCTTGCCTTTTTCCCTACTCGGAATGGTGGAAATTTTATTTTTATGAGACCATGCTTTCTATAATTATTTAGCTTCTATGATTGCAGTCTGGAATATTCGATCGGAGTCCCACTCCTTCTTTGCAGTCTCTGAGTACATGCCATTATTTTTGTTTTGAAGACACATCCGTACACTGAAATGCAGTTCAATTTTCTCCTTGCTAAACTATTAATGATGAAGCACAAATTTATTGGTGGATTTTAAAAAAATGCTCCTGTTTCATAGCGTTTTAATCCATCAGCCTTTCGAGTCCATGTAATTGCACCTGAGAATTAGGAATGCAGAGAGTTTGTTGTTCTTTAATAAAATGTTTACCAGTGAGTCTCAAGTTCCATTAGATGCAGAAGTGAGGAATAAGTTGTAGTCACCCAGTTCTCTTCTAGGTTTTCACACGTAAGAAAATGAAATAAATACCTTATTCCCTGAAAATTAAACATATATTTATTTCAGATTTAATTCCCTTTCATCATATTTCTCGAGTCGTCCTTTGCTGTGATACTCACGTCGATTCCCAGTGGAGTGGTGAGGAAATATTTTGCTTTTGGAGATTGGTGCTTCGCGAATGGTTTATGTTTCGGAATGTTTGGGATTCCGCAATCGTATTGCGAAGTACAGTTTAAAAAATCCGATTCACGTAGGATTGGTTTATCTATTTGCTCCTACTGTTGCTTCTTGTAATCGGGAGTCTATTATTTTATAACTCTACAGTATAATTCCTACTAAAAACTAATTTTTTTAATCGTAGCTGTCTTTAGGTTTCAGCGAATATACTGGAACAAATCGCGGTGGCCCATTTAGTGCCAAGAGGGATTCTATGCGAATGAAAAAAAAGCAAACGCAATGAAAATCGGAGAGTGGTTCTATTGTTGCTATGTTCTCCACACATTCACCAGATGGATTGAGCTACCGCGAGGAGGAGATATGACCAAACCTTTTCGAGAACTATGTTAGATCGTATTTTGTTGGCAATACTCTAAAATGATAAACTTAGAAGCGAATCACGCCCGCGATTAATTTTTTTAAGCCGACTTCTGTTTTATTGTAACAACGTATCTGACATCGATTGGAGACTGTCGACGATTTGTAGTGAAATACCCATATCAAAACGCGAATGTAATGGATCTACGCGATTTTCTACTGCTCGTTGGAATTCATGCAATACCGTTTTTAATCACATGTTGATTTAACGCCCCAGATAACTTTTAATGTCGCTTTTAAAATCGAAATCACCCGGTGAATGAAGGCCTCAACATTCGATTATATTACTTGTGATGGAATGCTTCCAATTTGTGAAGGAATTACCGTTCATACAACAAACAATATTGACCACCCTGCCATCTATTGAATAATGCTTTATTGATTACTCAATAGTGACACTATATTAAAGGATGAGTAAACGCAAATGTTGAAGAATTTATAAGCAAGATTAAATTGTTGAAGAATTTATAAGCAAGACCTAGATCTCCCAAACGATAAGAAGCTCAGAAATTTTCACAATGATAAATCCATTCCGAATAGAGCTATCGGTAGTTGGCCGGGAGCCAAATCAGGGAAAGCTCAGGCAACGAGCGAGAGAGCACGCGACTGAAAAGAGTTCCGTCGCTATTTGAAACATATTTCATCCGGGCGCGCGTTTGCCTTTACTCCTCCTTTAACTGCATCGCCAAAACTATATATGAGGCGAATCGCGAGAGAATCGACCATTTGAGGGGGGTGAGCGGCGGTAGGAAAAAAGTTTGTCCTATCTTGAAACAAAATTGATGACAAGTACTTCAAATGATGTTCTTTCAAAATACGTCGTCAGAATTTCGATATCTGACGTCATCGTCGAGATTCAGAAGGCCAAACATGGCACTTTTACTTTTCGACAGTCAAATCGCGCTCACTAAAATGATCATAAAATCGTTTAAAATAATGATAGAAGTCATTTTTTTAGAAAGAAAGCTGATAACATGCGCTACAACTTTTCTGTTGGAATGATCATTCCTGGTGCTCATCCTGATGCGGAGCGGTCGTGTGAACCAAAAATGATATAACTTTGGAAATCGGAAATTCCTTTTGAGTTTTCATGCTTAAGTTGTAGTACATGTATGTGCCTCACTTCTCCCCAAAAATTAGGAAAATCGGAGTATGGAAAAAAAGCGGGCTCAATATGGTGAAGTGACCTCAAAATGAGTTCCGGACAAGAGTACTTCCGTGCCTTCAATTTACCTCATTTAGGCTCAAAATCATCTAAAACCACCCAAAACAACATTTGACTATGTTTCCCCCATGTTATTGCACTTTCATTGGTCATAAATGGTCTTGCGACCGAAAACTTGAAAATCGATATTTTCACCTTTTCTCCTTTTTCAAGTTGCTGGATGGGCTCTATTGCGCTAAAGTTGTTTCAAATAATGTAAAAACATCCCTCGAAACGACTCTCAAAAAGCAACTTTAGCGCAATAGAGCCCATCCAGCAACTTGAAAAAGGTCAAAATATCGATTTTTTTTTTTCGGTCGCAAGACCATTTATGACCAATGAAAGTGCAAAAACATGGGGGAAACAAAGTCAAATGTTGTTTTGGGTGGTTTTAGATGATTTTGAGCCTACATGAGGTAAATTGAAGATACGGAAGTACTCTTGTCCGGAACTCATGTTGAGGTCACTTCACCATATTGAGCCCGCTTTTTTTTTCTATACTCCGATTTTCCTAATTTTTGGGGAGAAGTGAGGCACATACATGTACTACAACTTTAGCATGAAAACTCAAAATGAATTTCCTATTTTCAAAGTTATATCATTTTTGGTTCACACGACAGCTCCGCATCAGGATGAGCACCAGGAATGATCATTCCAACAGAAAAGTTGTAGCGCATGTTATCAGCTTTCTTTCTAAAAAAATGACTTTCTATCATTATTTTAAACGATTTTATGATCATTTTAGTGAGCGCGATTTGATTATCGAAAAGTGAAAGTACCATGTTTGGCCTTCTGAATCTCGACGATGACGTCAGATATCGAAATTCTGACGACGCAGTTTGAAAGAGCATCATTTTAAGTACTTGCCATCAAATTTGTTTCAAGATAGGACAAACTTTTTTCCTACCGCCGCGGCGTGGTCGATTCTCTCGCGATTCCTCTCATATGTCAATTACTAAAGGCAATTTCTGCTCGATACTAATAGTCCTAGCTTAGGAAAGCATGCTACCAAGTGTTAGTTACAATTGCTACACTATGCCATTCGTTGTAATCACACAAGGGATGGCTACGCAAGAGAAGTTTTCATTTTGCAGATCGGTGACCATTAGATTTTAAATCACTACGTTCTTTTCGTTTTTAATAAGTATTTTTATTTTAAAAATATGTCATACCAATTATATTACTAACCATTGATCACAGGCTGGAACGAAGCAATCTAATGCTACTGCTCTACAGCTCTCTTCAGAGTAAAACCATCTCTTGAGGAGACGAAGATCACTGGAGACAAACCGTACACCTGAAGAGAAGGAACAATTTTTTTTTAATCTAACACAAACCATCCGAGGCGCTCATTTTGGCAGTAGAACTAATGAGATAAACAGTATTTTTATTGATACAGAAGATCTTGGACAAACTGGGGACGATGAACTAACACGAAATAAATGAACACAAGAAAACTTAAAATCTCCACAATTGCTATTTGTATGAACTTTGTTCCGGTTTTCACGAAAGAAGATTCGGCAATATCTACGACAAAACATTCTTCAGCTATTCATTTACTACTGCAGCTACGATCGCACGGGTCCCAGACTAATTTCGCCTTGCTTACAGTATAACGGAAGTTTCAGATTCGAACCCACGATTGAGATTAATGAAAAAGGGAAAACTTCCCAACCACAATTTAACTTCCAAAAATATTAATGAATGCAGAACAATAGTTCGTGCTAAAAAATAAAACGAAAACCGAATTACAAAAAACCGAATTTCTACCAAGCTATGATAGAATTTGCATGACCAACTTCCTTCTTCTCTGACAGACAGATTATTGTTTCAGCAGGTTCCAATCTTCGTTTGAATCTTACTAATCTTAAAGGACGGTTGATACATCCTCAACAACCAAAAATATCCTTCTGAATTACTAAGGTGTAGTACGTTCGGCGCACAGTTATTAGTTATTATACACACTTATTAGTTATGAGTAGTGCTCAGGTGACGACGGGGCTCTATTCGTCAGAGGATCAACATTCGACCTTTTACGGTAAGCAATCAATAAATAAATATGGATCCTTCCGAGATTACGAAAAGTAACGATACCTGCACGAGTGACACGAATAGGAGGAAGGTGGTGATGAGGGCCAAAAAGGGAATAATGACCGTAGAAGAGTAGAAGAGCCTGCAAGGAACCCCCCTCACCTGATGGTGTGCTATGGAGAGGCGAAATTATTTTATCCTGTGATGTTACCGCCCACTCAAGCGTGCGAAGACCATCCACACACCAGCCATTGTGAGATGTATGTCTGTATTTTTAAAAATTTGGCAGGGCAAGTTATTGCCATTCAACCATTATCATTTCTTCCCTCTTACTGACCGCTCCGCGAGCAATTGGAAATGGAACGCCTCGACGGACAAAGGAACTCAAACATTCTGGCACGCAGTGACGTGGAGACGCAGTGACGACCACGACCTGAAATAACTAATTTTAATCTATTGGTGAGCGAATCGCGGGTAAATTGTTGAATTTCGTGTACCCATGAAGATGAATCACCCTTGAAACACCAATCTCAAAAATTGTCGAAACCTCATCTCGCCACTGAACATCCTCGCGAGAATAAAAACGAAGGCACACGGGAAAAGTCGTCTTCGAATAACTCGCTTTAATTGACACACTCTCTCGTAACCGCGCAATTAGGAGAATTGTCAAGTATTATTTTTTGAGACGCGTCAACGTCATATGAGAGGAGTCGCGAGAGAATCGACCACGCCGCGGCGGTAAAAAAAAATGTGACCTATCTAACAACAAATTAAAGTATAAGTATTTCAAATGATGCTCTTTCAAACTGCGTCGTCATAATTTTGATTTCGGTCGTCTTCTTCGAGATTCAGAAGGCCAAACTTGGTACTATAACTTTTCGACATTCAAATCGGGACCACTTAAATGATCATAACTTCGTTAAAAATGAAGATAGAAGGTCGTTCTTTGTTTAGAATTAATCATGCTCTACAACATTATCTGGACGGCATCATTCCTGGTCTTCATCATGGTGAAGGGCGGTCGGGCGGACCAAAAATGACGTATATTTTGAAATCGGAAAAACTATCTGGGTTTTCATGTTTAAGTTTAAGTTCATACATGGAACTAACTTGTCGCCAAAAATTAGGGCAATCGGGGTATAGACAAAAAAAAGGTCTCACTTTTGTGCGGCGACCCCAAAATGAGTTCTGGAAAAGAGTACTTCCGTATCTTCAATTGGCCTGATTTGGGCTCAAAATCATTCAAAAACATCCAAAACAACATTCTAAGTATCTACCCCCCATGTTATAGCTCTTCCATTGGTCATAAATGGTCACCTGACCGAAAATTTGAAATCCCGTATTTTGACCTATTTCAACATGCGGGATAGGCCCAAATGCATTAAATGGGTTTCAAATAATGTAAATACATCCCTCGAAACAGCTCAAAGAAAAAGGGCTACTGGAAAGAGGAAATTTCACCTGAAGAATCCAAGGAAATACGCAAAACTATGACCGCGGTTAAAATAGGCATAGAGACTAGACTAATGGATAGAAATGTAGATCACGATGAGCTGAACATTTCATCTGAAGAAAGTGAGTCTCTATCTTATCGTTGAAGCATGCTACAGAGCCTGGAAGATGGCCAGAAACGACGGAAAACGGGCCCCGGGGAGCGCTAAATAGAGGGGAGGGAGAGGGAGGTCAGGCTGCGAGAGCGCCAGACGGTTAGAGCACGCGCTCTCGGGGGATTCTAGCCTAATTCTGGACATGAAAACCCAGATAGTTTTTCCGATTTCAAAATATACGTCATTTTTGGTCCGCCCGACCGCCCTTCACCATGATGAAGACCAGGAATGATGCCGTCCAGATAATGTTGTAGAGCATGATAGTAGCTTTAATTCTAAACAAAGAACGACCTTCTATCTTCATTTTAAACGAAGTTATGATCATTTAAGTGGTCCCGATTTGAATGTCGAAAAGTTACAGTACCAAGTTTGGCCTTCTGAATCTCGAAGATGACGACCGATATCAAAATTCTGACGACGCAGTTTGAAAGAGCATCATTTGAAATACTTATACTTGAATTTGTTGTTAGATAGGTCACATTTCTTTCCTACCGCCGCCCACCCCCCTCAAATGGTCGATTCTCTCGCGATTCGCCTCATATCACAAAAGCGCGATTCCTGGCATCATATGATGTTCTTG